>PDHP01000061.1:0-14623 GCA_003339455.1 Ophiocordyceps camponoti-leonardi (nom. inval.)
GGGGGGGGGGGGGGCGGGGGGGGGGGGGGGGGGGGGGGGGGGGGGGGGGGGGGGGGGGGGGGGGGGGGGGGGGGGGGGGGGGGGGGGGGGGGGGGGGGGGGGGGGGGGGTGGGGGCGTGGCAGTCGTAGGATAGTAGGTAGATTGTAGTACCTGGATGGGTGGTCCGCTGAGAGGGGAGGTGAAGAGAGAGATAGAGAGTGAGAGAAGTGAGAGTTACTGCGAAGGCAGTTCCTTGTAGAAGGGGTAACGACCAGCGAAGTGAAAAAGAGAATGAGGAAGCCGTCGAGGATGGTGATGAGAAGGGTTTGATGGGGTTGAGGATGGAGGTAGGCGGGAGAGGCGGACTGGAGAGGTACCACCAGGTACTAACTCTAGATACCGCCTAACAGGTGCTAGTAGTAGGCAGGCGGTGGTGGTGGTGGAAGAGGGCGGCTGTTCAGAGGACGACGGACGGCTTTGGGTTTCAGTGGGGGAGGAGAGAGGGGAAAGGGGGTGTCTGTCGGGTACGGGTAGGTACTTGGCACACATCAACGCACGCAACAGGCAACGCTCTCTGTTCTACGGATAGGTACAATTGCTCTCTTGTCCACTACGGATACAATGATAACATTATTAACAATAGACCTGTTTCCGAGGGACCTGCTGGCCCCGAGCCGGCGTCAAGGCCGGACGCGGACTTAAGGGGAAAAGACAAGGTACGGATGAGGAATAGGTAGGACCTGAGAAGAGGGAAGGGGACGGGGGAAAGGAGAAAGAAGCGCCGAGGCGTGCGCGACGGCGACAAAACAAACACCACAAAAGAGGCATGTCCCAAGCGTCCGGTAACATTTTACATACCTCTCTCTCTGTCTCTCTCTCTGTCTCTCTCTCTCTCTGTCTCTCTCTCTCTCTCTCTCTCTCTCTCTCTCTCTCTGCTCTCTCTCTCTGCTCTCTCTCTGCTCTCTCGTTCACTCTCTCTGCCTGGAGACGGGGGAATGTATGTATGTATGTATGTAATTGTACGGGTACGAAACTCATACATCATAATCAACATCAATCATCCAACTTGTTGCTGTCACTTCCAGTCAGTGCCTGATTGCAGCTGGCGAGCCGGCTCGTTTCCGTTTCCCCTCCCTCCCTTCAACCCTCTCTCCCGCCCAACCAAAAATAAAAAGTTTAATCATCAACCATAACGGATTGAGGCTGTGCGGCTTATATAGTACCTACGGATATATAGTATGTATACGGATACTCCGTAGACATAATCCGAGTACGGGCACACACACAATAAAAAACGAAGATATGCATGTCCATACATACATACGGATATGCTTTTATTTCTTAATTTTTCTCTTTCGACAGGGGGCTTGGTTAGACGCGGATACCGGCATCGCTCACAAGTCGTCTTTTCCCCCCCTCCTCTTTGTTGGAGTTGCCTTATCGCAGTTGCAGCCGCATCCGAAAGGCCGAAAGGCCCGCGCGCCATCACGCGTCGTGAGCAAGTCCGTGACGCGAGCCCGTCTCTCTGTGGAATATTCCTCATTCTTCATTTCTTCGTATTGATTGTAAATTTGAAGCATGACCTCCATAAGTCGTTGCGCTATCGTGTCATCTTTCTCGCTTCTTCCTCGTGATATAGGTAGGTAGGTACGGAGACATAACGGGTGCCTTCGCCCTCATATCCTCCTGGATATTTTGTAGCAAATAATGTACGGATACATACAACAAACGTCCAAACAAATGCACAGCAAGCAGCATGCATACATAAATAAAAATGCCTGCTAGCTGATGAATCTATCCCTCCACACGGACGTGTATAAGGCGGTATCCATATCCGTATACATAATCCGCATCTTTGTGAATGGACGTTCTTCGAACATCTTTACTTGAATCAATCATGATTCATGACGCTAGCAATCTTCTGTTTTATGCTTGGCTACCCATCCAGGTTCGTATTCTCACACAGTCAGACTGGTAACCTGAAGCCTAGCTGTAGCACTTGACACCTAAGAATACTAGTGAAATATCAAGGCCTTTCGCCACTGCAATCGTGATGATAGCAGTAAGACTTATGGGCACGGCTAACGAGTAACATAGTAATAATATTAAACGGGAGCTCACGTAGCCTTACGGAGCACATCAACCGTCTTTGCCTCAACCTTCGCCGACATACGGACATACAGTAAATAGCAGACATGCACGAAGACTGCTTTGTCTGATCTTCTCCTTTTTTTGGTTTTTTTTTCTTCTTCCTTTTCTTGCCGCCATCGTTTCTTTTTACTTCTTCTTACTCCGTGCCGATACTTGACCAGTTGACCTCTTCTTATGCAGCTGCCGGACAACGTTCGTTGCATCCGTAGGTATCCGTATCACTATCAGACCTGGCCCAAACATGTACATGGATAACATACGTGATACTGATGATGAATGCATTTCGTTGAATTAGTCAACCCGGTCCTATCTTCGCTACAGATGATATACATTGGACGCATGTCCGGCAACCAACCATCAGGGGGCTCAAAGTCAATACAACGCAGATTGATAACATACCTAGTAGTAGGTACGGATAGTCTGTAGGATACACACGTCGTTACCGGGGAAGCCTTTAAAACAACAGCCACCGTCCCCCCCTATAAGCCCGCAGACCCTGCCCAAGTTCTTATCCAGATCGACATCGAGCATCAAAGCCTTCAATCTTCCCCTTCCCCTCTCTTGGCTTTTATCCTCATCCCCTCGCTTGCGCATCTCTCAACCCATTTTCTCCCCCTCCTTTCTCATCCATCCCTTGCCTGGTCTGGCGCCATTTTGAGTCTTGCCCCTCTCGCTGGGCAGGGGGGTAGGGAGCCAGTGGCTCATGGTCATTGGCCCGCCGGACCGGGCTTCGTCACGGGCCAATGAGGTCCCCTTTTTTGACTCCCCAGTCTCTCTCCACTGTCACCAGGCTTTCAGTATCCGTAAGGATATACCGATATGTGATTGTGTTGTATATCCTGCCTACCGGTATCCGTACTCCGTACGAGAGGCGCCTCATGCCGTGTACCGAGTTCTCTACAGCGCTCAGTGTCTGGCGGTCTCACTGATGCCGTCGGCCTGGTATCTCTGGTGCACGAGCTCTCTATCGTTCCGGATATGTCCATGCTGTGTACTCTGTACGTCTGTACGGATAGTACCGTACGGAGATGTATGTAAATCAAGTATCCGTAATGCACGTATGTACGGATTATCCGTAATATCATAAATATGTACATACATTTCACAACCCACGGTAACAACGGATACGAGCAGCATGTCGCCGTAAAAGGATGTCTCTGCATCAGCAGTCCTACTCCGTGGATACAAGATGTGGTCGTTTGTGGATACTGCCTCTGTACGGAGCATTGGCGGGCGCCCCACGAGGCCCGCGACAATGACGACGATGGGGCCTAGGGAGGTCGAGGATACCCAGACAGACAGACTCTTTATCCGTGCACATCAATAAATACCAGGCATCTTAAAGGTCGGGAAAAAGAAACCCAAAAAGTTATTTATATTCCACAGGAATGCTCCTCTCTCTCCTTACCATGCCACACACCCCTTTCTCCCTTTTCCCTGCCTCTCCCCTCACTCCGGAGGTGCTACGGATACCTAGTAGGCAGCTAGGTAATCCATTCGCCATCCCATCATCATCACACTTTATTAGTACATAGCTAGACGTACATAAGGCCCACGCTCTTGAAACGGCCCGGTCCCATGTTCTACGCTGCGGGCCGAGCGAAAGAGGGGTGGTGCCCCTTTCAAGTCATCCCGAAAGCAGACAAGCAACAGGCTGCTGCTAAGTGCCACTCGTTCGGATGCGGCTCATTGGCAGCACGACAGCATCTGCGGTGGGGGGTGCCCTGCCTGAAACAGGCCTGTGAAGAAGAAGAAAAAGACGAAGTAGTATCCGTAGACACTCGACTAACGCTGGCTTCGGGAAGACAGATAAGCCCTAAGTCGTCCACCCAAGACAGCAGCCAGCAGCACATGTTTGCTAAAAAGCAGCATCATCATCGGGAAGGGGAGGGGGAGAATGGCTCGTACGAATGCCGAGAAGGCAGTCCGAATAGAATGGCCGGTGCCTTATTCCGACGACCTTTGGCCATCCCCTTTTTATACTTCTTCTCTCGGCCCGCCCGGGCTAGGCGGAAAGGAGAGAAAGGGACAAAAAAAAACCTGAGATGCGAAGCTCGGACTTCACATGTCGTCGCCGTCTTGGCGCATCCTCCTCCTTCTGCTGGAGTCATGCCAGGCATTGCTGCGCTGTCGTACCCGGACGACTGTTGGACGACGCATCGCTGCCGATCGACCACGGACCGGAACGGCGAGGGTTCGGCGGCGAGGTGCCCCGTCCTGTCCAGTCCCTCGTCTTGTTGGTGGAGTCCTCGTTGGTTGATACGGAAAATTCTTATGGAATACTAATAGCGTCGAAGGGATTCCTCATTCCAGTGGGAGCGAATGATGCCAAGGATTATGCATTGAAGGGAAGAATTTTTCCCCCCTCTCTTGAGAAAAAGGGGGGTAAAAAGACTCCGCCGTCGACGTCAACCAAGTGGGTGGACAGACGATGATGCATGAAAGCTGTCCGCCCTGGATTATTCCCGGCCTCGCTGCAGCCTGCATGCGCACCGACTTCGGCGTCGGACGACGATATTATATACTCAAGCAGAAAAAAATTTGCAGCGTTTCGGCCATGGACATCTCCACGTGTCAGACCACGCGCCGTGTGTGTATGTATTTCGTGCTACAAAGTTGCCTGCTGGTCGAGACAGCCCCGGATGGACGCATCTCCGCCTAAACGGTGTTTCCGTGAAAGGCCCTAGGGTAGGCAAGTAGACTACCTAGGGTCCAGGACGACGAGATGAGGCTGTCGTGATCACGATCAAATATCCGTATTCTTCAGCGAGATTCGGCATCTTCTTATTCTTTCCTAGGTACGGATACCCAGTAGCCAGGATATGCCGCCTTTCGCTACCTACTACCTAGTAGGTTATGCATGACTTAATCGTACAGCTACGGCGCTTCGAAACAGAACAAGCAACCTATCGTAGCCTGAGTCTTGAATTCTCCGAGGCACGAACACGTCTTCATGGCAAAATAAATAGCTGCATACTACATATCCGTGCATACATACATACATACACCATATGCACGTCACACATGGCGCGTGATATTCCATGGCCCCGCCCCCACGATCCATCCCCCCCCCCGTTCCCCGGCTGGGCCACGCTCCTATGGAACACTTTGGCCAATCAAGCCGGGACGAGGCCAGAGGGTCGGCGTCGTGTACGAGGAACGTGCGATGGGTAAACTCGATGAAACGGATGCCCCGAGACGACAGCAGCCCCTACTAAAAGTATCTGTTTATGTACGGGTTCACCCTGTCCCTTGCGGCTTGTCCCCATCGTCCCTAACTTACACCAGACACTCACTCGCCATGACGTAATGGGAAAGCTTCAACAGGCAGACTCATCGCATCGTACACGTGTATGTATGTAGGTACTTGGATGACGAGTTCATCTTTGGATATATGTAGGTAAAGCAGACTACCGGAAAGGAGAGTAAATGAGCTCCCCCAAAGATGGAATACCCAAGATGAAATGATCGATGTTCTGGCCTGGATAATACAGCCGTTGACGGCAAGAGATGTGTGTAGCCTGCGGCTGGAGGATCTGCGCGAGGAAGAATCGACAGTGGAGCTGAAAGCTGTTGTTGGTGGAGGCCATTGCTTTTTACTTCTAGTTTCATGTCCGTGTATCCGCATGTGGGTAGATAGTCGCCCCACGCATGCAAGACTGCGAAGTCGGGAAAGCTAACGAGATATTGATGCCCCTTCTTTCTTAGAGGCTCTGGCCGTATGTACAAGCTTGAGAAGAAATAAAAGCTGAATCAGGGTTGACAAAGGAGTCTGAAAGCAGGCAAACGATGAGAATGGCTATGAGCATAAAAAGGGCAGACCAGAGATACTGGATTGGTAGGTACAGTAAAGCTCGCCAATCTATGCTTGCGAGGCACAGGGCAGCAACCTTTCCCCTGGAGCAACAAGCTAACGCCTGAGAGGGTGGCGTCGTGCCAAAAACCATGACATGCTCACAATGCTATTACTGTATATCCTTATCTGTATAGACTGGGTCACTCTCGTGTGGCGTCGCAGACTTCCTGTGTGTAACGGGGCTTCGTTGCTGGTGGTTGGCGGGGAAGGGCTTCTGGAAGTTGCCTACCTCTTGACGGCTCTCAACTGCTATGGTGCCAGCTGCCGAACATGATTTCAAGCATCCCGAGTATCATGACCTACATGAATACAGTGTGTTCGCCTCCATCTCGGTAGCGGTGGAGACTGCGGGGAACGAGCGGGCTTGTTGCCTGTCAGAGAGACACATACCTATCACAATATATCCGTACTGTACGGATACATGCTCCGTACACCAGGCATGGCTTTACCTAGCAGTACTAGGCTGCGACGGTGGGACGAACAGCAGCAGCCAGCCCTACAAAAGCTTGGCTTGAGGACTGACAGGTCCTGTCATGAAGTCGGTGCCCTGGTCGACATCGATGGCATCGGCGGAGACTTTTCCACGCCGCCTACCAGCAGTAGGAGTAGGCAGTGTAGGTTCCTGGATAGCCCTACCTACCTACTACCTACTATCTAGGCACCCAGGCAGACTAATAAATGCTGAAACGTCGTCAGAAGCCGAGCTACGAACACCTTAATAGCCGACTAGAGGTGATTGCTCTGTCGCCTTTTTTTTTCGCGTTGCCGACTTCTTTTTTATCCCAACCCCCCGTAGAGCCAGTAAGCTATAGCCTATAGACACCTTTCTAGGAGGCAAACGGTGCCGCTAGGGTACTTGATTCACCCCTCATCTCCCTAAAATCACCCTACCCCACCCAGCAGAGGAAAGGTGACTCATAGCTCTGTGTGTATGAATTACCT
Organism: Ophiocordyceps camponoti-leonardi (nom. inval.); assembly: GCA_003339455.1. NCBI lineage: Eukaryota > Fungi > Ascomycota > Sordariomycetes > Hypocreales > Ophiocordycipitaceae > Ophiocordyceps > Ophiocordyceps camponoti-leonardi. The sequence goes on from PDHP01000061.1 coordinate 6,930, forward strand.
CAGCAGCAGGGGCGGCAGTGTGTCAGAAAGGAAGGACCTGGTCGACATTATATAACCCACTATAATACGAAGAACTCCGTAAGAAATCTCTAACGCCAAGATATTAAAGAATCACTACCCTAGTAACGACTACTTTTCTCTCTTAGTAGTAGCTAGGAGCCCTTAGAGCTTTCCTTATAGATAAGGATTAGATTATATATATATTTAAAGTCTTCCGACTATTAGTTAAGGACTTTAAAGCTTATAATTCTCCTATATATATACCTATATTTATACTCTTATATATATTTCTCTCTTATATATATATTTCTTACTACGTAACCTTCCGATCCCGACTATAACTCTCTAAGTTCCTAATAGTTAAAAACCGCTACTCTAACTATTTTAAAAACCCGGTTATTTCTCGATAACTAATTAGTAGAATATCTTTAGTTTCTAAAGGTCGTTATTAAGAAAAATAAGCTTTAAGAAAAACGTTACCCTTATCTCGAATTCCGATTAGCGAATCTAATAATCGCTACTTATAAGCCGAGTAAAAAACGCAAAGCTATAGGAGTAGATTTAAGGCTACGAAGAATTCCCGTAGGAACTATAGTATCCCCCTATTATAGATACTAATATTACTTTTACTAACGAATAAGATTATAGATATAAATAATAGTAAATATAAACCGACGTTTATAAGGAAGAAAAAGCCGAATAGATAAAACTCCGATAAAAAGTTAAGGAACTAAAGTATTAGATCGAGAATACGGTCGATAAGGAGATCCTCGCTACTTACTATCGCGACGAAGATAATCTAAATATATAATATACTAAAATCAAAGCTATATATAAGCCTTCGGATATACGGATTAGAACGGAAATCCGTAATAAATACTCGGCTATACTCGATATCAAAAAAGCCCCTAAGAATTAGTACTCTTGGCTTTTTTAATAGTAGAAAATTATAACGAGAGCGTAGACCGAAGGAATCTTATAGGTATTAGATAAGTATACCTAGGTTCCGGACTTCCTTAAAGCGGTCTACTAGTACGAATATCTCGTATCTTAGGCGTAGAACTTTAAGGAGAATAACTACGCTAATATTATAGGATTTAGTATTTAAACGTTTACCGAGTCGTTTATATTACGCCTTAAGAGTATTCTAAACGCTTAAAATACTATAAAAATCGATAAAGGAGTATTCTTATCGATTTATAACGGTTAGAACGATAAGAATAATAATAATTCCCGGAATAATAATAATAGTAGAAATAATAATAAGAAAAATAATAATACTAACCGTAATACTATTAATAGAAACTCGAGAAATCGGTATCCTAGAAGAAACGACCGGGATTAGACCGATAGGTATTAACTTAACGATAAAGGGAGGTATAATAACTATCGAGGATATAACGAGGGAAGAGGGGAAAAACGTAGTTATCCTATAGGATATAGCTCGAATAAAGGAAAATACCCCCCGTACCCTCTATATAACTCGACTATATATAAGAGGGAGTATTATTATATACTCTATAATAATATACTAGTATAGTAGTAGGATATACGAGGCGTAAGAATCGCGCGGGAAAAACTAGTATAAGGAAGAGTAGGCTAGAATAATAACTAGAATAAGTCTTCTTCCTCTTACCTATTATATAAAAAGGAGTAAGCCTTAGCGTATTTTTACGTATAAAATATAGGCTTAGTATTTTCTATAATAGAGTATCCCCTTTATAACTCCGTAATTCTCGACTCCGGTATAATAATTTATATTTTTAATAATATCTCTCGCTTTATAAACTTCCGAAGGGTAAACCCCGGCGATTTTATATAGGTAGGAAACGCGCGAGTCCTAATTTAGGGATACGGAGACGTATAACTAAGCATATCGATTAGGACTAGGCGAGTAACCCTATAACTACGAGGGGTAATATTCTATTAAAATTTTATATATAACTTAGTCTTATACTAATTACTCCGATAAAAAGGAATCTAGTAGGACGAATTACTAAAATATAGTATATTAGCTCTCCGAATAAAATTAGGGGACTTAATCGCCCGAGTATACCTCTATTACGATTAATTTATACTTAAATACTACCCGGTTACCCCTATAGCCTTTATAACTCGTCGAAATATATATAATTCGATAATATTTAAAAAGGGTCGGAAATTAATAATAACCGTATAGTATTATAGACTCGGTTACCCGGGTCCGTAAGCTTTAAGGTATATTTTAAATACTTATAGGGGTATTCGAATATAGTTATAGGGAAAGGATAGAATCCCCCTTATAGAATACGAGAACTATACTATAGCTAAAATTACCCGTTAAATTAGCCGGAAACTATAAGACTACTTAGAAACCCCGGGAAATACCCTTACGATTAATTTCTATAATTTTAAACCTAACTCCGCAGGTTTTAAATCTATTATACTAATTATAAATAGGGTATTAGGTTTTACTTAGGACTACTATCTTAAAGATCGAAAATAACCGTAATTTCTAAGCGCCCTAGAGTTAGTATTTAACTACTTCGTTTACTAATACTTATTTAAAGTCCGTATAATTAAGTATAATAGAAAGGTCCTTCTTAAGCCCGAAATATACCGCTTTTTTACAAGAAGAAGTATCGAAGTTAAACCTTCCGCTCTATATACTTAAGAGTAAAATAGCGGAGCTAAGAGAGTCGGAGGAGTCCTTAAAACGAAGGCGTAAATTATAAGAGGAAACCTTCTTATACTTTTCTAGCGTACGATTTTCTAGACTATAGTATATTTATATAATCGTACGCCCTAGTACGGTAATAAGTAGAAAACTCTATTCGAATATATTTTTAAGCGGAAGTTATACCTCGGCTATCTCCGGGTATACGGTTATAAAGTATACGCTATAACGACTAATACTAAAGCGGGCGTAAAAAAGCTATACCGACTCGACCCTAAAGCGTAGATTAAATACTTAATTAGATATAATTCCTCTAATATCTATCGAATCTAGATACCGATAAAAGATAAGATTATCTTTACCCGAGATATACTTTTCGATAAAAGAGAAATTTTCTTAAGGAGTATTAACTATATCCGTAATAGTTTACGTAAGACTAATCCGAAGATTATTATAAATATTTTAACCTATATTATAATACTAGAGTATAAAGCGAATAATCCTCGGGTTAAAGAGCCCCGGGTAAAAGATAAAGAAAATACGGGCTAAGTTATTAATATAGATAATTTCCTAGAGACCCGAGAAAATAAATCGGATAATAAAGCCTTAGTTCCCTAAACGAGTAAATATAAAAGAAACTAAGCGAATTCTACTAAAGAGCCCTAAGCGAGTACCCTAAATAAAGAGGGTAAGAGTATAAAGGAAGACTCTTCTACCTTAAAATACCCTATTCTACTAAAAAGCCTACCCGTAAGCCTTTTTACCGCGATAATAACTAGAAATTATAGTTATTAGTAATATCCTAAGGGGATACCCGAAGGTTTACGCTAGGGATTACCTAAATCGATCGGAAAAGAGTAACTATAATAGGTATTAGATCGAATCGAGAAGAGCGGGCAGAAGGCTAATAATAACGAGGGCGACGAGAAAACGCGGAGAATATATTCGAAGAGGAGATAAAGAGTAGAAAATAGCGTATAGTACGCGGCTTTCTATACTAGTACCCTCGCTAGTCCTCTCGCGAAGGATATTAATACGGGGAAATTCGTCGATAAAGCGATAATCCTACGGCTTATAACGGCTAAAGGAATTAGGCGAGGAGATCTTCCGCCTCCCCCGAGGTATTATATATAAATACTTAAGTACCCGCTAAAAGACCTATTCCTAAACGCCGAAGCTAATTACTTACGGAGTTATAATAAGGAATACTCGGACTCTTAGGAGGAGATCCTATCCCGAGAGGCAATATAGCGAGTAATTAGCTATAAATAAGTCTATATATATAAGTTTAATAAGAATAATAAGCTAATTAAATATAAAGCCCGAATAGTTATACGCGGGGATTAGTAACTAGTAACGGAGGAAAAGACCTATACTATTATACTTACCGTACGAAGCTTCCGTATATTTATTACGGTAGTAGTACGATTCGATCTTAAGCTTACTTAATACAATACGGTAAACGCTTTCGTTAACGCTCCCCTTAACGAGGATATATTTATAAGAATACCTACTAGGTATATAAAGCCCGGATAACTTTTACGGCTAAAAAGGGTATTATACGGGCTATAGAAATCACCTCTCTTATAGTATAAGTACTTAACTAATACGCTATAGTAGATAGGTTTCCGTAAGATTCCTAGTAAGCCCTACTATATAATACGGGAAGGTATTATCGTTTTCTTTTATATCGACGATATTATCTTCGGTTATATAAAGGAATCCTCGGAGTTAAGTATTAAGATATAAAAGAAGCTTTAGGAACGATATATCCTTATGGGCGGTAAGGCTATTCGCTAGTTTATCGGTTTATAAGTCCTTCGCGACTAATCTTAGCGGAAAATATAGCTTTCCTAAAGGGCTTATATCGATAAAATAGCGGAACTTACCGATAAAAAGGGAGTCTTCCTTACCCTAATAAGCGTAATCCCCCCGACTATTTTTAAAGGGTAATTATCTTTCTAACTAATATAAAGCTATTAGAAGAAGATCGGATCTACTATATTTACTATAGTAATAACCCAGCTAGATATTATATTTACTATCTCGAGATTAGCGCGGTATAATAGAAATCCGGGCCCCGAATACTATAAGGTAATTAATCGGGTCCTTTACTACCTTAAATTAACTCGGGATCTAAGCCTTACCTTCGGGGGTAGTAATAACCTAGAGGTAGTAAGTAACGCATCTTTTACGGATAATCCCGACCGATATAGCTCTTAAGCCTATATTATTAGGCTATTCGGAGGTACGATTACCTAGAGCGTAAATAAATAATAAATAGTAATAACGTTAATAATAGAGGTAGAGCTATTAGCCCTCTTATAGGTAGTAAAAGAATCGATATTTACTAGTCGATTATTACGGGAACTCTCGGTCGAGCTCGATAACGCGAGGATTATTATTTAGTATAATAATACTTAAATAGTAGGTATCGTAAATAAGGAGGTATATTAGCTATAAACCCGATTAAAATATATAGATATTTATAACTATTAGCTATAATAAGAGGTAAAAGCGGGAATAATTCGAGTCGTTTATATACCGACTAATATAATAGTTATAGACGGCCTTATAAAGCCCCTATAAAATATATCCTTTAAAGCGCTAATTTAAAAATTAGGCCTATAGGATATTAAATCCCTACTTAATAAATAGGATAAGACGATTCCCGTAATTAATACTAGGGAATTAGAGAGTATAGACTACGATAAATCCTAGGGTATAGAAGAATAAATCGGAAATAAGTAAACGAATTAATTCTTACGCGCTATAGCCCTCTTCTTTAACGAGCTCCCCCCCCGGCCGTACCTCTTTTACGGGAACCTTTCGGCGTAGCCGGCGACGAGGTTATTATCTTCTTCTTATCTCGTATATTTTCTACGCGAATAGCGGCGAACTCCGCCCGAAAAACGGTAGCCTCGGTCTCCGCCCGAGTCTTAAGTATCGATATACGATCCTCTATACCGGCGATATATTTAAAAAAGGCTATAAGGCTAGGCACCGCCCCCGTAATATCTTCGTTATCGTTAGGAATAGCCTTATTATCGACCTTACTATCCCGCTCGTTTTTATCGGTACTATCGTCGTTAGTATTATTATTATTAGTATCGTTATCGTTAGTATTATCGTCGTTATCTTTAGCTACTTTACCCGGGTTAGTAGCCTCGACTAAAACGCAGCCCGAGAGGGCCTTCTCGGTAGTACCCCTATATACGATTAGTAACTAAATACTAATAAAAATCTTACGGAATATAAAAATTCTTACCGAAGGATAAATCCCGCCGCCTTAAGGACCTATAAATAACGAAGAGCGGAAATAGCGGAGAAGAACTACTTACGATACTCTTCCTCGGACTTAGTTAATAGGCCCTCTAGCCCCGTAGATACCGCGGCCGTATTCTAAGTAGCCGCGATATCTCGGAGGACCGGAGGCCCGTTTTTATATTTCCTCCCCTTTTATACGTACTTAGTATAGGATTTTACGCACGTAAACCCGGCCTAAGCGCGATATTCTACGTTATACGAGAGGTAAATAGTATACGGCTAATCCCGTAATTCTCCTAGTATAACGATAGGCTTAGAGTACTATATACTAGGTTAATTTTAAATACTCCGAAGAAAATTATTAAATATATAGCTTAGTAATAGGGTATATCCTCGATAATACTATTATTATTATTATTATTATCGATATCTATAGTATAAGGATCTCTAGCCGAATCGGTTAGGGTAGGGGGTATCGTAATACTTAGGTCCTCCGGATAAACGGTATTATCGTACGACGCCGATGGAATTTCGCTTCTATCGTTATTAAAACCCGATAGTATCTCCTTAATAATTAGGTAATTATCGGCTATACTAATAAAATAGTTCTATATATATACTAATTAGCGATAAACTTACGGGCTACGATTACCCTAGGGAATTAACCTTAAAAATAATAATAATAATAGTAGTAATAAAGGTAAAGATAAAAAGAAGAAAAAGAGGAAGAAACGCTTATAGGATTAAACGAATAAATTTATAGTAAATAAATACCTTAGGCTTAAAGAGTAATATACCGACCTACGACGATTAATAATAGTACGAATATAATAATAATAACTATAATTAACTCTAACGAAAAATCTCGTAATAGCTTTACTTAATTATATCCCTCTTTTCCTTTACTCTAGATTCCCGAATTAAGATTAGGAAACCTACGGGGGTATATTAGAAAGGAAGGACCTAGTCGATATTATATAACCTACTATAATACGAAGAACTCTATAAGAAATCTCTAATACTAAGATATTAAAGAATTATTACCCTAGTAATAACTACTTTTCTCTTTTAATAATAGCTAGGAGCCCTTAGAGTTTTCCTTATAGATAAGGATTAGATTATATATATATTTAAGGTCTTCCGACTATTAGTTAAGGACTTTAGAGCTTATAGTTCTCCTATATATATACCTACGTTTATACTCTTATATATATTTCTCTCTTATATATATATTTCTTACTACGTGACCTTCCGATCCCGACTGTAACTCTCTGAGTTCCTGACACAGTGGACCCGCTGTTGTCCCGAAATGCGAGCGACCCAACCAACCTTTTTCTCTCGCTTCAGAACGCCGCCACGACAAACCCGCGACGCGCTCTATCAACAGCTCGACCTTTGCTGGCTGCCGCATCCCTCAAGCATCACCCTGCGCCAGACCTCGCGCACAGCATCGAGCTCGCAATATAGCTGCGTCTCTCGCGTTCTGTCTCTATCTTTCCTTCCCCCAGTTCTTGTTGTGGCGCGAACGCCTCAACGCATGCACAAAACAATCACCCTCTTATTTTTTCTTGCCGCAGTTTTTTTCATCTGCATCGATTCATCACGGACCCTTCTTTTTCCTTCTACCCCCTCTTTTCCCTCTTCCCCGCCGCACGGCGTTTGGTTTGTGCCCCCCCCCCCCCCCCCCCCCCCCCCCCCCCCCCCCCCCCCCCCCCCCCCCCCCCCCCCCCCCCCCCCCCCCCCCCCCCCCCCCCCCCCCCCCCCCCTATAA
>PDHP01000061.1:14628-25760 GCA_003339455.1 Ophiocordyceps camponoti-leonardi (nom. inval.)
ATATTTTATGCGTAGCTCTATCGAAGACGGCAGCTCCTGGATTTTTTTTATCTAGCTCCCGGTACTCTAGGGTTGCCCCCCCCCCCCCCCCCCTTTTTTTTTTTTGGGCCCCCCCCCCCCCCCCCCCCCCCATCCCCTGTCTCCCCTCCCTCTCTCTCTTCCCCCCCAGAAAATCCCAGACGCACCCACCAGCTGATGCATTTTTAGCTACCTCATCAAATTGCCATCGTCAAACCCCAGCCCTATCTGCCATCTGTCACCATCCACCATGGTCAACAAACGGAAGAGAGTTCTGGAGGATTTCGATCCCAACAAGTCGGACTCGGATGACGAAAATTTCGATCCTGGCGCCGCTCGACCTGCACGGAGCTCCAAAAAGCCTCGTTCCTCTCGAACAGCCCGGACTGGCCGCAAGAATAGCCAACGCTATCGCGGCTCTGATATCGAGGAAGACGATGAAGATGATCTTACCGACAGCCAGGAGGATTCCTTCGCCGAGGCTGAAGAGTCTGAGCATGACCAAAATGCTCCTGTCAATGCCGCCGGCCGACGCACTCGCAAGGCTGCCATAAATCATATCACCTACAAAGAGAGTAGTGATGAAGAAGAAGATTTTGCCGGAGAGACTGAAAAGGCCACCGAGACCGGAAACGAAAAGGGAGCTAAGAGGAAGCGGGCCGCGACCCAGGACGACGATGAGCCGGTCAGGACCAAGGCGCGAAAGCTCGTGAAGCTCAAGGTCCCCAAGGCGGCGAATATGCCTCCCACCACCCGCAGGTCGACGCGGGCGAGCACCGCGGAAAGTGATGACTTCGTGGAGCTGTCTACCTCCGGCCGTCACGTCGTCCCCTCTCGTGACTCCGTGAGCAAGAGCCCCGAGACACATAACCGCACTCTTCGATCCTCTCGAGCCCTGAAGGGCCTGAAGTCTGCCCCCGAACCGATAGAGCCGATTCCGGAGGCGACTCAGGAGAGTAGCGTCTTGCCGAGCAATGATGCCAACGACGAAGATGAGCTTGCCGACGACGACAAGCCTGCAGAGCAAGGCGACATTGAGACGAACGAAGCTGTTGAGGGAGCTGATGACGTGGAAGCCGCCCAGGCAGGTGCCGCAGAAGACGGCAATGTTGAGAACGAGGAAGTTGACGTCGCCGGCAAGAACAACAATGACGTAGACGACGACGACGACGTTCCCGTCACTCGCAGAACCAGGTCTGGCAAGGCTGGCGTCGCGGCCGCTGACGAAGGAAACTCTGATGGCGCCGATAAGACGACTCGCCGTCTCACGCGCGGTGCGCGTCAAAAGAAGCAGACGCAGGAGCCGAGCAGCGACTTTGAACCCGCCGATGACTCGGACGACGGGGACATGTCCAAATCTGACAACGAGAAAGCCCAAGAGGATGATGACGACAGTCCCACCCCGCGCGCGACGAGGCGAAGCCAGCGCACTTCGGCCCGCACCCGCGGCCGCGGGTCCGTTGACGAAGACCCCGAGTTCGACCTCGAGGAGCTCAATGAGGAGGCTCGTGAGCTTCGCCAGTCGTCTCGACCCCGCCGCCGCCCGCGACAGCCATCTCCCATCGTGTACCAGGAGAACACGCGACGATCCCGGGCCAAGGTGAACTATTACATGCCTCCTCTGACGGCGGTCAACATCGACGAGGAGGAAGATCCGGCGCCGACCCCGGTTCGGAACCGCCGCGGCAAGGGCGGCGGCGGCGGCGGCTGGGACCGTAACCTCAACACCACCTTCGGGCCCTTTGGCGGCGGCAGCGGCGGAGGCTCTATCCTGGGAGGACCTTGGGGCACCGGGGCTGCTGGCGGCGCCGACTCCGACAGCAGCGACGACGAGTTGGTCCATCGCTCGAGTGTTGCCGCCAACTTGGGCATGACGCCTACTTCTGCCGCCCCGGGCGGCTTATTGACCGGCGGCCAGGGACTCAACGCCGAGGGCGTCGGCGCGACGCCAAACGTCGGAAAGATTAAGGATCGCAAGGCGCTGGCTGATGCCGACCCCCTCGGTGTCGACATGAACGTTGACTTCAGCAAGGTCGGTGGCTTGCAGGGCCATATCGACCAGCTCAAGGAGATGGTGCAGCTACCTCTCCTCTACCCCGAGCTCTTTACCAAATTTCACGTCACGCCGCCCCGTGGCGTGCTGTTTCATGGCCCCCCAGGCACGGGCAAGACGCTGCTCGCCCGCGCCCTGGCCAACTCTGTCGGCTCCGGTGGCCGCAAGATCTCCTTCTACATGCGCAAGGGTGCCGACGCCCTGAGCAAGTGGGTGGGAGAGGCGGAGAAGCAGCTGCGACTTCTCTTCGAAGAGGCACGAAAGAACCAACCGAGCATCATCTTCTTCGACGAGATCGACGGCCTGGCGCCCGTCAGGTCCAGCAAGCAGGAGCAGATCCACGCCTCCATCGTGTCGACTCTACTGGCTCTCATGGACGGCATGGACGGCCGCGGCCAGGTCATCGTGATCGGCGCCACCAATCGGCCCGACAACATCGATCCCGCCCTCCGCCGGCCGGGGCGTTTTGACCGAGAGTTTTACTTTCCTCTGCCCGATGTCGAGGGTCGCCGCGCCATACTCGACATCCACACCCAAGGCTGGGGCCTGTCCGACGCCTTCAGGACTTCCCTGGCCGAGAAGACCAAGGGCTACGGCGGCGCCGACCTCCGAGCGCTTTGCACCGAGGCGGCGCTCAACTCCATCCAGCGCACTTATCCTCAGATTTACTCGTCTCGGCAGAAGCTCGTGGTGGACGCGGACAAGATCGCGATCCACGCCTCGGACTTCATGATGTGCATCAAGAAGATGATCCCATCTTCGGAGAGGTCCGCTACTTCGGGAGCCCAGCCCTTGCCCAACGCCGTCGAGCCGCTGCTCCGGGCTCAGCTGCGCAAAGCCAAGGAGGCCTTGGACATTCTCCTCCCTCGCAGGAAGAAGCGCACGGCCCTGGAGGAGGCCATGTACGAGCCTTACGAGGACCAGGATCACGGTTTTGGTCGCGAGATGATGCAGCAAGAGTTTGAGCGGTCTCGCGTCTTTCGCCCCAGGTTTCTCATCTATGGGGTGCCCGGCATGGGCCAGGGCTACGTCTCGTCAGCCGTCTTGCACTATTTCGAGGGAGTCCATGTGCAGAATTTTGACCTGCCGAGCCTCCTGGCCGATGGACGAGTGAGTTCTTCCCGTTGCCCCGCCGCTTTTCGTTTTGTGTGTTCTCGCGACATGCTAACTGGTTGCAGCCTCTTGAACAGGTCATCGTGAGCTTTTTCACCGAAGTCAGACGACACAAGCCGAGCGTCATTTTCATTGCCAATGTCGACGCGTGGTACGCAGCTCTGGCCGGGACCCTTGCTTTTGTCACCTTCCAGACGATGCTCAAGTCTCTTCCGCCGACGGATCCTATCCTGTTGCTGGCCACGGCTGAATGCGGCAAGGGGGAGCTCCCCTTGGAATTGACTCGTGAGCTATTCGGGTTCTCTCGCAAGAACCGAATGGAGATTACTCGTCCGGAGAGGGTCAGTACCGTCCCTTACCGTAGCCCTTTTCTTGTCTGCGTATATGCCATGAAGAACAAGACTAACGGCTTCTTCGCAGGCGAATCGGATGGAGTACTTTGAGACGACGCTCTCACATGTGAAGAGAAAGCCGGCAGAGTTTCCGGACCCGGAGAACCGCAAAAGGCGGAAGCTGGAAGTGCTACCTACCGCTCCCACTATCCAGCCCAGGGCACCGAGCAAGATGGAGAAGAAGGCTGTTCAGAAGAAGGATCATCAGCTCCTGAACGGGCTCAAGATCCAGCTGCAGCCGATCATGGACCAGATCAACAAGAGATACAGGAAGTTTAGACAGCCGGTCATACCGCAGAGCCAGATCGAGTATCTGTTTGCCGAGAGCGATCCGAACTATGTTCGCCCCGACATCACGGAAGGCGAAGTTCGACCGTTTGAGATTGTCAAGGACAAGTACGGTAACGACGTGCTGAGGGACACGGCAACCGGAAAGTGCTTTTACAATCTGGAAATCACGACGATCGAGGAGCGGCTGTCAAACGGCTTCTATGCGCGCCCGAAAGACTTCTTGTTCGACATCAAGGCGCTTGCGAGAGACGCCAAGAACATCGGCGACAAGGAGCGAACCTTGAAGGCGAACGAATTGCTGAGCAACGTCGAGGTCGACGTGGCCGGCATCGAATCCAGCACGGCCCAGGTCGACTGGGAGGGCCTATATCATCGCCAGATCCAGCGAGCCAAGGAGGTGGCGGACAAGGAGCGAAAACGCAAGGCCATGCAGTCCATCACGGACAGGTTCCAGTCGGAGCAGACCGGCGGCAACGACAGCGACTCGCAGGGTCCATTGACGCTGGGCGAGATGGTCCCCGGGTCGCGGACTACGGCTCGCTTCCGGCTGCGCAGCCCGCCGACGAACGGCCAGGGGTCGCAGAGCCAGGCGGCGGCGGCGGCTGCGGCGCCGGAGACGCCGCAGCAGCAATTCGGCCTCAGCAACGGAACTTTGGGCTCGCCAGAGGGCGCGAAGAATACCGACGTGCGGATGAGCGGCGTGGACGACGAGTCTGCGCAGACGTCGGCAATGGGTCCGCCGCCCAGGTCGGACGGCGACCAGTCCATGTCGAAGCAGCAGACGCAGGTGTCTCAGAAGTCGGCTGTGACGTCGCTGCCGGCCGGGGTCTCGCCGTCGGCCGTCCTTAACGAGGCGGCATCGACCAAGACGTCGGATCGATCGACGCAGCAGCGATCCTCCAACTGGAGCACGCAGTTGACGAACGGAAACAACGGAGAGCGGCGCAGGGGAAGCCATGACAGCGAGGGGGAGCTTCCCAACACGCTGCGGACGCCGAACCAGGTGACTTCGAGCGACGAGCCATGGCCTCAATCGCAGGCACATGCTCCGGCTCAGAGCCAGGCCCCGAGCGAGGGGGTGGCGGCGGACGGGGCGCCACCACCTCCTACGCAAGAGGGGCCGCAGGCGCAGCAGCCTCAGCAGACGCAGCAACAGGGCCAACAGCCGAACCAAGGACGCAACTCAGGCTCGACGGCATCGCAGCCGCTGTCGATTGAGGTTGCGGTCGATGGGTTCCTGACCGAAGTCACGGACGGCACATCCGGCTGCACCATTGAGCAGTTGGAGCAAATCAACCGAGAGTTGATGGATGAGATTTGGCGTCGACGTCACGAATGGAACCGACTTAAGGTGTTGAACCAAGTGACGGGGGTTTTTAACGATACGATCGGGGAGATTGAGAGTATCCAGGACATGGGGCCGCAGAGCCAGGATGTTGAGCTGGACTGAAAGGGGTGAAGATGAGAGAGAGAGAGGGCTGTTGAGAGGAAGCAGCCGTTCTTTGTGCATCTGTCTATTGACGGAGAGCAGCAGCTCTACGACCTAGTATGAGCGAGGTTTTTGTGTGTTTTTTTTTCCCTTTTGATCTGGCCGATGATGGACGAGAAGAGCCCCCTTTGCCCCCCCTGTTCTGTGTTTTTTTTTTCTTCTTCTCTTGGAAGGGGGGCAAAGGGAGCCTGGTCCCTTTTTTATATCCATGTCAGCTTGGGGACGCAAGCGTGTGTTTGGCCTCATGAATGATGGGCCTGGAGTTTTGAGGCATAGATGAAGATGAGGACATTTGTGTACCTACTTACACTCTACTAGAGGAGATGATGATACACAATGAAATTCTGTCAATGAACAGTTGGTGATGACTGATGACTGATGAGGGTGTTGATGATGATGATGATGACGAAGGGAGTTCTTACTTACACAGTACACCGTACTGACTCTGTGGTGAGGTGGTGAGGCGGGATAAAACTGGCTCCGACTCCGACTGACGTCCATCCATCCATCTCTTGCGCATGGAATTCTTCCTCAGCTACGTACGGCCTTGAAGAGACAGAATCATCTCCTCGTCATTATTATTAACATCATCATCATCATCATCATCATGGGCGGCGGCCGCATCGACTGCTACCTGGACATTGGTATGTTCTCTCTCGAAGAACTCTCACTTACCAGTTGTCGACAGGCTCACGCATCATCTGCAGCGTCCTTCTTCAGCTACGTCGCCTTCGTCGACCTGCTGGCCAACCTCGACAAGCTGGCAGCGCATGGGGTCAAGGTTGAGTGAGTTGAAAGCGAAAATAAAGAGTAGCAAAGACGTCGTCTGCTGAGACAATGGCCAACACCCTCCCCTTTTAAAATTTCAAAAGCTTCCACCCCGTCTTCCTAGGCGCCATCATGAACGGTGCCGACAACAAGCCACCGTGGATGAACAAAGCCAAGGGCCGATACCTAGTCCACGACACGAGGAGAGCAGCGGACGAGGTAGGCCTAACGGAGTGGGCGATGCCGAAAGACCTCCTCACGCTAGCGAAGACGCCGTCGCCACTACGAGCGCTGCACTTCATCAAGGCAAACTACCCGCCCTCGAAGTTCCACCAGGCTACGCTGCGCCTGTTCCGTCGCTTCTGGAAGCCTCCCCACGCGAAGCTCTGGGACGACGTCGTGCTCGAGTCCGCGCTCGCAGACGACGGGCTCTTCGGCCCGGCGGAGGTGAGGCGCATCATGGCGGGGAGGGAGTCTATGCGGCGCAGGCTCGAGGAGGAGACTTCTTCGGCGCTTGAGCTTGGGGCTTTCGGCGCGCCTTGGTTTTGGGTCTCGGATGGGGAGGGGAGGAGGGGGGAGGTTTTTTTTGGGAGTGATCGGTGAGTTTCCTTTCCTTTTCCTTTCTTTTCCTTTTCTTTTCCTTTGTTCATCTGTTTAATGGGGTTGCTGGACGTTAATGGTATATATGTATAGGTTTGGACAGATTTATAGGCATCTGGGCGTGCCGCATCGGAAAGTTGAGGTCATGGCCAAGTTGTAGGTGACTTATGAAGAAATTATGAAAGACAGCAAGCAACTTATGGGAATTGATGGTAGATAAACGAGGTTAACATCTTGCTTCTAGTTACTAGCAACTATCACCATTGTCCTGGTGCAGGGTGGTGCCAGTTTGGACGATGAAACCAACGGTTCAGCCCCGGTGGTCCGAATCCTTGGTCGTGTGATCCCGTTCTCCAAGGGTCGGTCACGGCTGGCTGTCTGTGGTGACGGTCATCCTCCCGTTGCGGTCTGAACGCGTTCCAGACTGGCTGGCGCTCATGAGACGTCTGACTCGCACCAGTAGTCTGCCTCGTCGTGGCAGCGTTGGGCGGAGGCGGTGCGGCTGAGACGGAGGGGGGCTTTGGCGGCTCTCGCTGCTCGAGGCATTTTTTCTCGCTCGGTGCGCCTCCATGATGGGATCTGGCGCAGAAGAACTTGGTGCCGACGCAGTCTTCTGCAGTGCTTCTGCAACTCAGACTGCTCACTGGATAGAAGGGCAGCTTCTTCGACTTGGGCTCTGGCTCTCGCCGCTTGAGGCATTCTTCCTCGCTCGGTGCGCCTCCGTGACCGTCTCGGGCGCAGAAGAACTTGGTGCCGACGCAGTCTTCTGCAGTGCTTCTACAACTTAGACTGCTCACTGGATAGAAGGGCAGCTTTTCCGACTTGGATTTGGAGGGGAGCTTTGGCTCTGGCTCTCGATCCTTGAGGCATTCTTCCGCCCCTTCGCCAGCAAGGTCGATAATCCGGGGGTCGGAGCAATACTCCTTGCTGCCCACGCATGTCTCTTTTCTGCCGGAACACGGCTCGGACGATGGCGGGAAGAAGGGAAGCTTCGCCGGTGTTTCTCGTCTCCGGATGCATTCTTCCTTGCTCGCTGCGCCGTCATGACCGGGTTGGGTGCAGAAGAGTTTGGTGCCGAGGCAGTTTTCACCGTTGCTTCTGCAAAGCCGCTCTGGTCTGTGGAAGAAGGGCAGTTTTTTTCCCGACTCGGGCTCAGCCTTTCGCTGCTTGAGGCATTCTTTCTCGCTCTTCTCCTTTCGGAGAGGGGACCGGGCGCAGAACTGCTTCGTTCCCATGCATGATTCTTGGTAGCCCTTGCAACCCAAAGACGGTTCCGGGAGGAAGGGGAGCTTGGGCTTAGGACCCTCGGTGGTCTTATCGCCCTGAGGTAGGGCGAGGGCCGACGACGTTGCGGCGACGATGAAGAGGAGGAGGGAGAGCTTCATGGGTGATTTTGGTTTTATTTTCAAGTTTTATAATCAAAGAGAGAAGAAGAAGAGAAGATGGTTCTGCCGGTGTGTGTGTGTGGCCTTGTATGTATGTATGTAAGTAAGTAAGTAAGTAAGAGAATGGATGAGCAAGTTAGGGAATCTCGGGGTGGGGGAAGAAGCATTTTTATACCCCGTCATGAAAGAAGAGAAGACTGCTGCTCGTCTTGTTATATCGTGTAATTAGTATATATGTAGACAGTATCTACGGATACTAGACAGGCATATCATGACTATCGGATCACGATGTGGAATATCCGGTACGCCTTGGTAGGTAAAAAGCGAGTCATGACCTTACTTGGTACCTACGCACTAGGATCAGGCGGTGCGGCATGAAGAAGATCAACAGAAGAAGATCGTCATCCCGTCTGTGGGGAAACGACAGCCAGTACGGACGGATACGAGTAACGATTTAGCAGACTTTACGGATATTCATAGCAACTGATGATAAAGGACAGGGGGGGGGGGGGGGATTACTTTGTCTCTTCTTTGCCACGTGTGTGTATGTATGTTCATAGTATATGACAGAACAATACATACATACGTCAACGACGACCTGGGATCAGGGGCCGAGACCGGGGGGCTGAGTTTGGATATGTGCCAAGGCAGAGAGGCAAGTTGAATACGGACGGATATGGTTGACAGACAGACAGCCTCCACTTTACATATATATATATATATATATATATATATATACCCGTAGCCTGTAGGTCCTAGGCCCTTACGGGTAGAACATATAAGGTAGTTGTTATCTAGATCTTTGTTAGTATCTGTCATATTTATTGTTCTATTTAATTTTTTTTTAGTCTCTCCCGAGGACGCCGTTTGTGGAGGTATGGCTATCTATCTTTCTTCTCTCTGACGCGTCCATCTTTCCCACTTTACTGCTTATCCGTCTTTGTCTGCTGGCTGGTTGGGGTGGTCGAAGGAGGCGTTGAAGTCGAAGTCTTTACTTGGCGGGATAACGTCGTCTTGGTGACTGATGTTCTGCTAGGGATCTTTATCCTCGTGGCCGAAGGAGGAGGCGTTGAAGTCGAAGTCTTTACTTGGCGGGATAACGTCGTCCTGCTGACCGATGTCCTGCTGGGGATCTTTGTTCTCGTGGGCGCAGGTATCTTCGAGGGAGTCGGCTTTGATTTCTGCGGTGGGGGAGGAGGAGGAGGACCCTTCGCCGGGGCAGGCTTCTGACCGGTATTATGAGGGCTCTGTCCCGTGGATGATGATGACGATGATGATGATGATGATGATGATGATGGTGGGCCTTGAAGACCGGGGGAGATTTTCTGATCGTCAGGACGGCCGGACGGAGGCTTATCATCCTGACTCTGAGTGTTCTTCGAGGGAGAAGAAGAAGAAGGAGAAGTAGAAGAAAGGTTCTGTCCTTGTCGCTTCTTCAGGCATTCTTCCTCCGTCGCCTCCTGACGAAGAGTCCTGTCGGCGCACCAAGCCTTTGTCCCTACACAGCCTTCTTCGTTCGAGGAGGCACCGGCCTCTACGAACGGCATCTTCGGCCTGTCTTGCCTCTTACCCAGCCTGGGTTCCCTCCTCTCAAGGCATCGCCGAACCAGCTCCTCCGTCTTCTCGAGCTTACACCATCTCTCGGTGCCGAAGCACTCCTCCAGCGACTCATCCGTACCGTGCTTAGCCCTGTACTTCCGAATGGCCGTTTCCGAGCTCTGTCTGAAGGGCACCTTGGCGTTGCCGAAGTCGATGGGGAAGAGATCGAAGCAGTTCGTCCTCCCGCTGCGGTCACCGGGGAAGAAAGGGAGGAGGCCTTTCTCGTCGATACACTTCTGAACCTCTTCTCCCTTGTGATTCTTCTCGCACCAGAATTCCGTCCCGTAGCAGCGTTCGCTATCGTCGTTGCATCGGAAATCACGTCTGAGGAAGGGGAGCTGTGGCTTCTGCTTCTTGCCACCTTTCTTATTCTGCTGCTGTCGATGCTCGAGACATGCTCTCTCGTCTCTCTGCTTTTTGCAGTACTTTGCCGTCCCTAGACATCTTTCGCTCGACCTGTCTGCTTTTCTAAACGGTTGCGGGCCGTTGGCTTTCGGATCCTGGGCTCTCCCTTTGTCTTGGACTTGGCTTTGGGCCAGCGAGGTGGTGGCGGTCGTTGAGGCGATGATGATGAAGAGGAGGGCGTACTTCATCGTGACGCTCTACTTTGTTGGAAGAGAGAGTGAGTGGATTATATCACGACTTCTTTCTATCCCGCTATGAGAAAAAAGAGAGCTGGTCTTTATGTCGTGTACCCCGGAGGTGTCAGATCAGTCGGTATCCGTACTGGCCTTGGATGACATCATGTTCTGGCAACGGGGAGACAAGGGGGGAGTTGCCTCGTAAGGATGAACGAACATTGCCCACGAGTTGGTCGAGCAGACGGGACAGCATGAGTCGGGTCAAGGCAAAGCCCTTTTTTTTGCCTTGACATGGCCGGATCCCATACACACTACACCATATGGGGAGACGAATATATGTATGTATGCCTTGCCCTCACCCTAACCAACTGATGGCTTGAGGGGACAAGGCATTACAAGATGCCATGATCTCGGGATAAGACCCGAAGATGGAGTTGACTGACTCGTTGGCGGTACTAGGTAGGTAGGAGATGGAAAACCCGTATGACGTAGTGCGTATGTGTGTATGTATGTGATGGATGGTAGGTTAAATCATTCTCATCCGATGAATCCCAAGTTCTTCAACTGTTGATTAGTGGGAGGTAGAACAAGTGAAGTGTATATGAATATTCTGAATATGGACATCATCTCCCTCTGCTCTTGATTTACATACTTCTCTGTATATACACCTGTTCATTCTCTTATGGGTGTTCTACAGCAAGTAAAAAATCCATACCCATGAATCAAGAACACAGAGAGAAGATTTTTTTTTTTTTTTTACCACCGGCGCGGCGGGGGGGTGACCCTCCCCGACCGGCGCGGCCCCGCACCCCCGCGCCGATCCCTCGCTCCCCACGCCGACGC
>PDHP01000061.1:25770-51791 GCA_003339455.1 Ophiocordyceps camponoti-leonardi (nom. inval.)
CTCCCTCCTCTGTTTCATCACCCAAACAAACAAACTACCCTCCACACACCACACACACCACAAGCAAAGTGTTATAGGAAGAAAAAAGAAGAGGAGGGGGGGGGGGGGGGGGGGGGAAACCGTTT
Source organism: Ophiocordyceps camponoti-leonardi (nom. inval.) (assembly GCA_003339455.1). Lineage (NCBI taxonomy): Eukaryota > Fungi > Ascomycota > Sordariomycetes > Hypocreales > Ophiocordycipitaceae > Ophiocordyceps > Ophiocordyceps camponoti-leonardi. Next base: position 25,896 of record PDHP01000061.1, read on the forward strand.
CTTGTTCCTCCTATGACGTTATGTTTGCACCTTTTCCCCTTTTGCCGGGTGTCTCCGTCAAGTTGAAGCAGTCAGAGAGAGAGAGAGAGAGTCACCATCTCCTATTTTCCATTGGCTCTATTCAGGAAACGAGGGGTTTGCCAAAATTCCCTTCTTATTGGAATCATTATAGAGAAAGATTTCATCTCTTTTTCCTCAACTCTATGAAGCTATATACTATCATAAGATGGACATTTTTCTACGGGTGTACTCCACAGCATCATACATCGTACATATATATGTACAATAGAAATAGAGACATCTATCATCTACTACTACTACTAGTAAGTATGGAATCAAATACCAAGCAAGAAAGAGGGAAAGGGAAATCATCCCCGTGATACTTCTGACACGTGCGTACATACATACCTATATATATATATATATATCCGTCGATCGATCCAACTTGCCATGCATGAAGAAATATCCATATCATTATGCCGATAACGATCCACGATCCACGATCATCTAAATGGATATTTCACACTACATACTGTTATATCCGTTATTATGACTTTGCATGACGTGGCATTCTTTTTCCCACCAACGTCTCGTCTATATGTATGTATGTACAGTATGCATGACTCGATCGAGCATGCTAACGTCGTCCAACCCCCTGGTCATGTCATGTCAATCCCCACCAAAAACACAGCCTCATTTTCTAGACCCACTTGTTTACAGATAACCCTAAATAGACGTCATCGTTCAATAACCTCCTCCCTCTCATTCACCTCAGCCGCCCACTTATATGGAAAAAAACACAGGATGGGACCCATTCCGAATCACCTGTCATCTTGAGAAAAAGAGGGCACGTTGTCAGCTGATGGCAAGAACGTCAAGCAAAGTCCCGACGAAACATCATGGTAATCTAATCTCCATTACTATCTCGATATAAATCTTCACCCTTCAGTTGGCAATGCCAATCACACCTTTTATATTTCGTCAGCTAAAGATGAAGAGTAAAGGAGAGACAAAGGCAAGTTGAAAAAAAAAAAGACGTACCACAAGCAGAACGACCCCCGGCGTTGCCCGTCTGCATAGATAGTTCGTGTCCGCCCTTGCCGAAGTCATCGGTGCCGTCATGAACGACGACAGCGCGCTATGGCGACATCATCGTCAGCCTATGACCAAAGAAGGACCGACAAGCTCTTGTACTCACGCCAATCACGCTATAAGGTCCCATGAGCTTGATCTGGTTATCGGTCAAGACGCCAACAGCAACACCTTGATCATCCGCCTTGATGTTGCCCAAGTCGCCCACGTGGCGGACAGTGTCATTGGGAGAGCCGTGCGTCTGGTTGAAAGGGTTGTCTGTACAGAGTATCGTTGGCAAAGAATATATACATGTACGGTCTCAGACTCACAATGCGGTCCGGCCGAGGCGCAGCCGCCGGTCAGGTTCCCAAACGTGTGGACGTGGAAGCCGCGCTCAGAGTTGGGGCTGTTGCCCACGATATTGTACGAGATCTTGGTCGGGCCTGATTCGGAGTCTTGCTCGAAGGTGACGGTGCCGGAGACGTTTGCCGTGCCGCGAACAAGGCAGACTTTTCATATTGAAGATCATTTAGCAGAGCGAAAGTCATAGAAGAAGAGGAACAAGAGAGAAATAGGGGGGGGGGGGGGGGGGTTAAAAAGCGCACGTACCGGCCTTGACACTCTTCGCCGGGTTATACACCTTGGGAGACTCTCCCCCAATCACACCCGGCAACTCAGCGACATCGCAGCTTTCGCCTCCATCGTCGTAGGTGGTGGCGTCCTTTGCGACGGGGGCAGCATCCTGGGTACTGTCCAGCTTGGCCTGGCAGGAGACGGCCGAGAAGAAGACGGCGGCGAAAATAACGAAGGTGTCGAGAAGCTGCATGGTGAAGATTAAAAAAAAGGAGTGTTGAAAGATTGTCCAGAGAAGTAGAGAGAGAAAGCGAGAGAGAGAGACAGAGTGAAAGACAGCTAGAGATGAAGAGAGAGAGAAAGGCAGAGGGTGGGCAACGGAGAGAGAAAAGAGAGAGAGAAATATGTTGGTAAAAAGGGGTTGGCTGTGGCTAGCTACATACATACATGACCGAGCTCACGTTACTCAGACTCAGAGAAGACGATGTTTGTATGTAGCACAAGAACGAAGGAAGATGACGAGGGACACAAACCTAGTACTTACATACGTGTAGTGTAGTGTAGCCCAGGTACGGAAGAGGGGCCTCTGTGTATCTCTGGCTGGTGATTGTCTTTTTTCTGTTTCCTCTCTCTTCTCTCTCTCTCTTCTCTCTCTCTCTTCTCTCTCTCTCTCTCTCTCTCTCTCTCTCTCTGTACCTCTCTGTGTATCTCTCTTTGCTCTCGTTTGTATGTGTATCACAACGATGGGTATATCAGTACTGCGAAGAGAGCGGGAACGGGGGGGACAACAAATACATTTATACCGATGACACACCATGGATGGATGGATGAATGAATGGATGGATGAATCTCCACAGGAACATCCGAATAGGACAAGGGGGGGAGGGGTGTGCGTCATATTAAGGTTCGTGGGGCCCGGACGGACGCGGACAAGGCTTTATATGTACATGACACCTCATGGTATACACGAAGGAAGTCAGAGTAGAAGGGTGGTAGTAGTACTACTACCTACCTAGGTAGGGAGTATGGTAGCATCGACAGGTAAGATGAGGAGAAAAATAGGTAGGTAATCTGAGATGACATGAGGGTAAATAGTCTGGGGAAAGGAACCAAGAACAGATTACATGTAACATTGTATAGCAAATGGAAACCAATAGTATCGAAACGAGCCTCTCCCCCTGAGGCCTGCGAGTATCTCTTTATACCCCTATTTCGAATCTTATTTCGTCGTCTTCGTCTTATCCTTGGTCACCTGGTTGTTACCAGTCGTGCCCTTCTGAGCCACGACATTGTTGATCAGACTATTGATCGCCGCCTGACTCACATTCCCCCCAGTCCGCGTCTTCCTCTGCACCACGCACTGCTGATTATTCAAGTTCGTGTTCGCCCTCGCGTTGGTCTTCTCCACGATACCAACAGACTGCCTCTCCCCCTGCGCCCTGCAGCAACCCCCCGCGACGGCGTTGACGACGACGCAGTTGCCGTTCTTGACGTCCTGCAGGGACTTGATGTTTGCGTTGTTGTTCCTGATCTCGTTTCTTCCGTTGCAGACGTCGAACGTCACTTGTTGGTTGTTGTTGCATCGGAGAGTTAGCCTTGCTGCGTTGGCGAGGCAGGCGAACTGCACGGCAGCAGTGGCGATGAAGATGGACAGCTTCATTTTTCCTTTTTCTCTCTCTTTGGTTGTTGTCGTGATGTGTGATAGAAGAATAAGAAGAAGAAGAAGATGCTGTTGTATATAACTAGGTGTGACGAGTTGGAGAGAATTATATGCTGCTTGTTGTTGTTAAGTCCCGCCCGCGGATGACGTTGAATACAAAGATGATGATAGTATAAGACAGAGTAGAAAGAAAAAGGGAAGAAAAGGACAGAATTACATGCCAAGTAAAATCGTTCATCTCAACTCCCCAAGAAAGGGGTCGCCGGCGAGAGGGGCGAATATATATACTTACACATATCCCCCCCTTTTGCCTTCTTTCATCGTACAACTCCTTATTCCCCCAGACGAGGAAGAAAAAAGTCACGAGCTTCCTCTCTCTCTCTCTCTCTCCAGTTTCAAGGTTGTCAGAACACAGGCGTGATCGACGAAAAGGTCTAACGCTTTCGCTTTGCTTTAAGCATAGAAGCGTAAGGGGGTTTTTATGCTTAGAGTTAACCATAACATGTGGTCATGGGTCATCGGACAGTTGTGTACATATGTATGTAACGGTATGACATCGGATGAACAGACAGTTGGGACGGACAGATCTTGATACTATACTTTGAAAAAACCCCTTTTTCTCTTGCGGTATGTTATGCCGGTCGATGATACGTTCATGATACGGAGCGGTCCGGGTTAGGAGAGAGAGACTACCTATGCGGGGGAGCGTGGCATTGAATGCCATTGTGAAGATGTATATCGATCAGATAGGCCAGTCAAGTTTATCCCAGAAGCAAGCATAAAGTAACAGCAAAGAAAAAAAAAACATAGCCACGACGTTACAGAAATAATGCATAGCGTTTCGATGCTCTTTGCTTTAACATTCATGCAAGCTTCCCTAATGATCGTTCCTGTTAAAGCGGAAAGAAGAAAGGCCGATATCGATCTGGAAACGAAGGCGAAGGGGGGTCCACGTCGGCCGATAGTCAGGTCAGGTGCTGGAGTTGATCGTTTTTCACTGTCTGTTGTCTGTAGATGCCATCATCACGACTGACGAATGCCTTGTCGCGGTAGTATACTGTGGCCTTGGACCTCGTCTCATTAACTGCCCTCCTGAGCCAGCAGCTCTGCCGGGGGGGAGTTTTGGGGAGATTAAGTCACCATTTCTTATCAATCTCAGTAAAAAGAAAATACCCTCTCTAATGCCTTCAACTCACCATGGAAAATATCGGTTCCACCAGCATCATCGAACCAGTCTGGCCCGGCGTCGTCCTCAAGCAACCAATCAACTTCAAGACCCAAGAACTAGCCGAAAAGGTCGACCTCTGCTTCTCCGTCGAGCCGCTCATCCTCGAACGGATAGGACGACACCCAAGGATCGTCGGATATCTGGGCCAGCGAGGTCGCGGTCTGCTACTCGGCCAGGCGAGCCACGGCAATCTCCAAGCCTACCTCGACAGCAACCCCTCCATCGACCTACGCCAACGCATCCTCTGGTGTCGACAAGTAGCCGAAGCCGTCTCCTACATACACAGCCGCGGCGTAGTCCACTCCGATTTACGCCCCAGGAACATCCTCGTTCATCAGAGCGCCACTTCAAATTCATCTCGGGACCTGTGGCTCTGTGACTTTGGCGGCTCGACGTGTGACGAGCTAGCTCTAGACGGAGGCTGTCTCCCGGATGGCCCCTTCTACCATCCTGTCTTCGGCGTAGAGTCAAGTCCGGCCCTCGACATCTTCGGCCTCGGATCTCTCTTCTACACCGTCATCACCGGCCGCTGGCCTTATCGATCGGACCCCGGCGCACCGCGGACGATAGACGAAAAGCTGGCGTACGAGAAGGACATCGCCGACGCCTTCAACCGGGAAGAATACCCCGATCTGAAGGACGTAGTGGGAGGGACCGTCATCTTGGCCTGTTGGAAGAGGCGGTACGGCACAGCGGAGGAGGTCCTGCGCGCTTTGGAAAGGGAAATGCCGATTTCTGCGGTACAAATAGAAGCAACAGCGGATCTGGAAGGAGAGGCTGGTCACGCCTCAGCTCATGTACTCTTCGGAACGGCATTGTCCGTCGTTGCTTTTGCAGCCTTGACATATATCCTCATCCAGCGACGACACGTCCGATGACACGGCAAGAAACCCCCCCCCCCAACTTCTACACTCTAGCCGCTTTCATCTACAATCTCAAAACTCATCATTTACCGGACCTTTGTGTCCGTAGCAGGTGTCCCGTGCATAAATAGCCACAGCTTAAATTGCTAGGTACTACCGAACTAGTATCTACGGGGTAGGCAAAAAGGAGACCCCTTCCCCCTCTCCCCGGAGCGTCCCGGCCCCCACTTATATGTAGGTATGCCGAGGGAGGGGCCCGGACTAGTGGGGGCACGGGCTAGCGGGACACGGGACACGGGACACGGGTCAGTGGGGCCGGGGTGGCTTTGGCTTTGCCTTGGCTGGCTAATAGTAACAAGGGACCGGGACACAACGTTGGCATCAGAAGCAGGACTATCTGTACGGGTAGGCAAGCAGGCACTTACGTCGACCCTGCACCTCCTATCGTCGACATCTTATTTGCCACAAGTGAACCCTGAATCGTGTAAACTACGCCAGCCATTCAACTGTACGGAGAATCTGTCTTGATTATTTACTAACCTGAGGTAGGCATCAACTAATAGGTAATGTCCTAATGTCTTATTCGATATACAGGTGAATATAAGAAGGAGGTGAATAGATCTGCCCTTGTTCCTTGATGTGATGCGCTTCCTTCGTCGAGTAGTAGTAGGCTATCCGATGTCGTAGTATCGCTTTTGTTTTTGTTATGTTCTTCTGCTTTTTTTTTCTCGGGTTTTTGAAAAGGATTCTGCCCAGCGACCAGTCCGGGGAAGAGAGAGAGAGGGAGAAAGGAAAAGAGAGAGGAGGGGGAGAAAGGTAGGGAGGTAGAGTGGCGAAAGAGAGGGACAGAGAGAAGGCGGGGCGATTTAGTTTGCGATGGGTCTCGAAGACCATCTGAGCAGGTGCCTCTTCTTCTTCTTCGCATTTAGTAGACCGCAGACGTTGCAGAGGCTGCGTGGCCCATGGGGTCCGGCCCGCCACTTGGGTGTATCCGTCGTATCGCACCTGTGACAGGCGTGAGAGGAGATTGCCTTGTGGTGCTGAGGAACAAGTCGGTCAGCGTCGTTCCGACGTAGGTGTGATCCTCTTGAGAGAACTCTTGTTTACCTGCTTCATCCTGGGATGATGACGCCTTGGGGGCTCAACCACCGGCTCGGGCACGGCCTTTTGCAGCTGGCTCCGGAGCGAGACGATCTTATCTAGGCTGGTGACGATGTTACCGGACAGACGAAGCACGCCATCCAGATCGCCGTCGGCTATCGGGTTATGCAGCACGCCGTTGTAGCCGGGGAAGTCGTCGGCGAGGCGGGCGAGGAGGTCGGCTTTTAACCGGATCTGATCCGTCCTGTCAGTTCTCCCGGCCGGTTCACGGGGGAAGGTAACAGACGAGCAGCGAGAAAGCTCACAAGCTCGAAGCTCTCAGTTTGCAACAAGGCGTTGAGGGACATTTTTGGTTTGGAGCCATCTGCGGAGCGGGCGGTGGAAGCCACCGGCGAGGGTGCCATGCTATGGTTTGCTTGTTTGCTTGTTTGTGTGTTTGTTGTGTTATTGTTCGCCGTCGTCGACAAGCGGGAGTTTTGAGGATGAAGAGGGAGAAGAGAGAGGGGGAGAGGAAGAAAGAAGGGGAGGAGAAGAGAGAGAGAGAGAGAGAGAGGGGAGAGAAAGAGAGAAAGAGAGGGAAAGCAAGAAAGCGGACGGAGGGAGGACACGAGGTGAACAAACAAGATTTTTAGGGACCAGTAGAGAGACCTGGCTGCCTACCTGTAGGCGGGATGTAGGCAGTAGCAGCAGTGGTAGGTGGCAGTAAAACTGACGTGTGTGTACGGATATGTACGGATACTGGTCAGGATTATCGTTGAGAAGAAGAAGAGGTGGGCAAGGCGACCCTACCTGATCCTAGCCGTACTATTCGCACTACCACTACTACGGATACCCTGTAGTGGCCTGTACGGATAACGTACTAGGTACCTACGTCAGGGTTCGAGGGAGGGAAAGGGGGAATCTTTGCTCCGGCTGTGGATATCTGCTGTATCCGTATCCGTAGTGGCGTAGGTCCCCTGTCAGTGATGACGGTACTCCGTAGGTATTCCGCAGTCGCATATTCGTATGTGCGAATAGCATAGCTGATAAGCTCCATTTTTTCTCTTTCCCGCCAACACCACCACCACCGTCACCAACGGCGACAACGTCAAACAAAAAATAACAGCAACCAACTTGGTCTTCTCTGTCTCTCGCCACTCCCTTGCTTCCTCCTCCTCCTCTGACCTTCACTACTACCTACCTACCTACCTACCGCATCACTAGCTACTACAAGCTACTACCTCCACCCCAAAAAAAAAGGCGCACGGATGAGCTCCATTTCCAACAAACCAACAACAAGGGGTCCTCCTCCTCACGAGGGCACGGCCCTTCTTCCCCACAATAGCGGCCCGTCTTCGGCTCCTCACCACCACCCCATCATCCCCCCGCCCTCTGTCAACAGCTGGAACGCCTTCTTCTTTGACCGGAGGCAAACGCCCGGAAGAGACAGTGACAGACTGGCCATTAGGATCTGCGCTTCCCTCTGGCACGTCACCAAGGTGACTCTTCTCAGCAGTTCGTCGTCGCTTTCTTTGTGCCCTTTGCCGCCAGTAGTCATCCTGAACCGCATCCTCCTCATCCTCCCTTCTCTCTCTCTCTCTCTCTCTCCTCTCTCGCTCCGCTGACGCAATCTCAACTCTCTCCCACAATTGAAAAAAAAAAAGACTATGTCAACCTTCTCCTCGTCACCGTGCCGCTTGGCATCGTCGCCGGCGTCTTGGCCTGGAGCCCCGTCGTCGTCTTCACTCTCAACTTCCTAGCCATCATCCCGCTCGCTGCCGTATTGTCCTTTGCTACCGAGGAGATCGCGGCCAAGCTCGGTCAAGCTTTGGGTGGCCTGTTAAGCGCAACCTTTGGCAATGCCGTGGAGCTCATTGTATGTGATTTGCTCATTTCCCATCTTCTCCTTCAAACCATGTCTCTTCCTGACCCGCACATGTCTAGGTCAGCATCGTCGCCCTCAAGGACGGTCAGATTGAAGTCGTTCAATCCTCCATGCTGGGTTCTATCCTGTCCAATTTACTCCTCGTCATGGGCACCTGTTTCCTCCTCGGTGGCCTTCGCCATCGCGGCTCGACTGGCCATGGAACCGAGCAGGAATTCGCCCAAGCTGCCGCCCAGACCACTTGCTCCTTGATGACCCTTTCTTCTGCTTCCCTCGTTCTCCCTGCTGCTGTGAGGCTGTCCCTGGCTCTTTAGTCGTCATGTGTCTGACCTGTTTCAGTTGTACGCTGTCATGGACAAGAACGGGTCGCACGGAAAGAAGATGCAGCACAGCATCCTCGTCCTCTCCCACGGGACAGCAGTGCTTCTCCTTTTACTCTATATCGTCTACTTGACTTTCCAGCTTCGCACGCACAGCAACCTTTTCGAGGCTGAAGGCCAAAACGGTGTCGCGGGCCAGAGCGGCCTGGCACATGATGGCCAAGCTTATAATGGCCAAGCTCACAATGGCCAAGCCCACAATGGTCACACTCACAATGGTGAAGCTCACAACGGTCAAACCCAAAACCATACGACTCTCAACATGACGAACCACACCACCGACGAACACGACGACGACGACGACGACGACAATGATCCCGAGATAGGCCCCATCTCCGCCTCCGCCGTTCTCATCGTCACCACCGTCCTTGTCGCCATTTGTGCGCAGTACCTGGTCGGAAGCATCGACGCTATTGTTGCCACACAGAACATCAGCAAGACATTCATCGGACTGATCCTCATTCCTATCGTGGGCAACGCCGCCGAACACGTCACCGCCGTCGTCGTCGCCATGGAAGACAAGATGGACTTGGCCATGGGCGTCGCCATCGGCTCTTCCATCCAGATTGCCCTGGGTCTAACCCCCTTCCTGGTCATCGTCGGCTGGATCATCGGTCAGCCAATGTCGCTCCACTTTGAGACGTGTAAGTGCCGCACCGTAAAATTGTAGAGGCTCATCTAATCGCACCGACGGATAACTACTGTCGGTGGGGGCTAACCAAACTATCGACGCAGTCGCCACTGTGGCCTTCGCCATCTCCGTCTTGGTGTCTACGTATGTCATCCAGGATGGCAAGTCCAACTACCTCGAGGGCGCCATGCTTCTCGGACTATATGTCATTATTGCCGTCGCCTTTTTCGTCACGCCCGGCGACGCGTTACAGAAGCTTTCGGCTGTCATCGGCGCTTGACATGCCAAGCCCGGCGGGGACCCTTCTGGGGCCAAAAGAAGGGGAGGGGGGCGAGACGACGATGGTTCGGAAAACTCACAAAGGGCTGACTGGCTGGCTTTCATTCCTTTATGCTTTCCGCCATCGGTCAACGACTGACCTAAGATTCGTACATGTTTGTATAAACAAACCACATAACCTTTCCCTCCCCCGTCGCCCTCGTCTCTTCGTATAATCGTGGGCATTCTTTCGAGATTACAAAAGAGAAAAAAATGGAAAGAAAAGGTAAAACGTTTTACATGAAGCCTCGGAAACCGGCAACTATTTTAACCTCAACATTTCTTGGTGTGACTGAACGTTGACCTAGGGAAGCCTTTAAGCGAGTACTGTCTCGTGAAGCCGTGCTGGTCGGCTGATGTTTACCCTCGGACGCGGCAGGTCTGCGGAACTCGCTCGGCGGACAGTCTTCAGACTGCATATGATTCGGGATGATAGGCGCAGGGCTTTCCAACCTGGAAAACCAATCGCCCGTGGCACTGTCATAGTACGTCTTGAGAAAGGCGTCGTACCACTCGTCCGTGTTGAGGAAGAACATGCAATCGGTGCCAGCCTTGACGGCGACCGGGGCTCGATCTGGCAAGGGACGAGATCCTCCCCCGGAAGCAGAGGAGCCTTTCGAGTTGTTGCCGCGGTGGTCTTCTTTCACAAAGACCAGGGTCGAGAGAGGCTGTCGGTTAGCCTCGAGGATGGGGATGCGTAGCGAGCAGTTGGCTTCGGCGAAACCGAAGCCCGAGCCCCTGCTGTCCCAGCACGAAGACCAGCCCCATTTGAAGAACTGGTTGCACTTGATGACGCCCGCGGTTCTCGGTTTCCGCTCTTCAAAGTCTCCCGTCGGGGTCTTGGTCAGGGGACACATGTCGAGGTCTCCGTCGCAGTTGATGGTTGCGGTGCGCTGACAGGCGCCTTGATACTGGACGTGGTAGAACCACGTCTCGAAGCGGCAGTGGAAGCCGCCGGGACAGGACTCGGATATGCCGAAGGACTTGATGGTCAGCTGGGACTTGAGCTTTGAATAGGCGTACCCTCCCGAGAGGGTGATGCTGTTCCCCTGCGTCAAGGTCGCGCCCGCGTTCCAGCCGTGGGTCGTCGCCTCGGAAAGCCATGTCGAGTCCTCGGTGTGGACGGGGATGGGGGTGGAGTTGATGTTGAGGACCCTCTTCTGCGGGACGGAGTCGTAATCGACCGAGATGAGAGGCTCGTCGGCCTGAGACTGGGAAGCCCAGAGCCTAGGCTTGATGAGAGTCTCGCGGAGGGTGAAGAAGGTGCGCCAGCAGGTCGGGGTCCAGTGGGCGCGGCAGGTGAGCTCCCACGTTTCGTGGACGGACTCGGGGGGGTTCGTTTCCCAGTCGACGACGACTTTTTGCCGGAGCGAGTTTGTGAATCTCTTGGCTACTGCTTCTGGGTCTATGGCTTGTGTTGGGGGGATGAGGATGATGACGGTGGCTGTTGTGGCCGTGAAGGTGAGGAGGTCTTTGAACTTCATCCTCTTTTCTTTTTTCCCTTTTCCGTCTTCTGTTTCTTTCTAACTCGTTCTAGTGAAAAAGAAGAAGATGAACGACAGAAAGGAAGAAGACAATGCAAAAGAGAGAAACGACATGATCTATAGATTTATACGGAAAAGGTAACTCGACTCTATATCTATGCTTTGCTTTACTTACGATGTGTCTTGTTCTACAACGGTACCGATACAGATGACGAGTTTCACAGAGGATTAACTCAAAGTCATAAGAATCGGACCCTGTCATCGACTGACACGTTGCCCAGAGTTTCATGACGTCGAATCTATTCGCGGAGCTCGTATCGAAAAGCCAAAACTATAGCAGAGATAAAGATGATGATATAAAAATCTCTTTTCATCCGGGCAGCGTCACATCGAAGAGGAAAAAAACAGCTTCTTTTCCACTCACCCCCTCCCCTCTCTCCCACTCACTCAGGAGAGGAAGAGTGGCAGAGCGGGAAGGAAGGGTGGGATAGGGAAGATAACAAAAGAAACACGAGTTATCGATCGTCATGGCATGATCGAAAGGGGATGTTGAAGCGAACTTGGCGACGTAACATTCTGAAAGAACACGTCGTGAACTATCACACTCCTTTCACCCCTCGATCGTCATCGTGGAGAAACAGCCGCGACTGCCGAGGCCGAAGGCCATATATTGCGACGTTCTGCGTTGCCTTTCTGCCGTGTTTTTCTCTTTTGTTTGTTCATCTTCTCTCTCTGATCGAAAGTCTCGAGACCCCAGTCATTGTTACTTTCGTTTGGAAAGCGGCGGCCGCAACGATGTCGTGTTGTCGACCTCTGAGCTTTCTCCTCCTTTCTTCCGCTCTTCTCTTCGTTCTCTGGTGGCCCGGCTTCAGTCATGGTGCGCCGCTGCCGGGTCAGCCGTTGATGGATCAGCAGAGGTTCTCCTTCAACCGTCAGGCTTTCTATCGGCATCCGGCCTCGGAGCGTCATCATTTCCGGATGGACCCGTATAAGCAGCCGGATCGACAGAAGATGACGGGATTGCTTCAGCCGCCTAGGTTGGGGTATGGTAGGCTGGGGTCTGAGATGGCGTCTTTCCAGCCGGAACGACAGTGGTCGAAGCTTCCACCGGTACGACAGGGTCAACCTATGAGACAGGGACATTTCAAGACGCCGCAGAAGCTGGAGGACTCTCAGCCGAAACGCCTGAATGCAGTATCTCAACCAGACCGTCAATTTCGTATACCTCAGCTCGGACGTCAACCAGAGCGAAAGCATCATGCGGCTCAGCCAAAATCAGAGATGGAAAACCCTCAACCTCAACGGGAACGTCAGGATCGACGACAGGGCAAGACGGATTGGCTCGCGTCATCCCAGCCAGGGCGCAAAGGGCAGACTTCTCGAGGACAAGACGATGGCGTCGTCCAGGGTGCGCCTCCTTCGTCTGCGGAGGACAAGGAGAACCAGCTCAAGGAAAAGTCACCCGCGGCCGGTTCGAAAGCAGGACGATCTCCTCGTGAGACGGCGCCGCAGAAACAACAGGAAGAAGCACAGAGAGAGAAGAAGACAATAGAGGAAATGACCAGCTCGACGTTCAACGAAGAGTCTAGGAACAACGCATCCGGGAGACTGGCCCGCATGCCTCTGACGATTCCCATGATCGACATGCGACTGAGAGAATTGAAAGAAAGCATCCGAAAGATAGAGGTGCAATGGAAGCTCACGGAGCCGACGCCAGCGCGAGAGCTCGAAAGCGTAAGCCTCGACGAGCTGTGGAACAGGGCCGAGTCTATGAAGCGAATCGTCGAGGCGCTCCGCGACGTCTACGGGAGGTATCCGGGCAACGGCAACGTTCGTCGCCGGCTGGTGGCGATGGATAGGTTGGGGTTTAGCTACCTTGAGGCGATGGAGCTGCGTCAGGATAGGATGGAGCTGGAGAAGAGTCCGGAACTTGGGGCGAGGAATGAGAAGGCTTGGGCTTCTTGATGGGAAGATGCTTGAGTGTGAAGAGTTGTATGACTAGGTAGGTAGGTTAGACGGGGATGAGATGGTTGGATGTTCCATCTCAGCTGAGATTCTAGGGTTGAAGCTGGGGAATCTTCATGTCTTCTAGAAGGTCTGACGAAGGAAATCCCCAGCCGCGCATCATCATTAATCCGGCCGAACCAGGGTCATCACCAATTAACATTCAACCTCTTCAACAAGACGCGTCTCTCCATCTCACCCTCTACTCTCATCTGTTCTCCCCTTCCCAAGACAAGACAGGAAATCATAGACGAGAAAAGAAGAAGACGAAGGAAAGAAAATGCAGACGCCAGAGCTGACGCTCATCGTAGCGGCAACGCGAAGCATGGGCATCGGCTCTCACGGCTCCCTCCCCTGGAGCGGCCTACGCAAAGAGATGCAGTACTTTGTCCGCGTCACGAGCAAGGTACGAACTTGGCCTCTCCCTCCCTTTCTCCTCGTGAACACCCTGAGTAAATACATGTCGAATATAGGCACCACCCGGTACGTCCAACGCGGTCATCATGGGCCGCAAAACATGGCATTCCATCCCCCCCCAATTCCGCCCGCTCAAGAACCGTCTCAACATCGTGATAAGCCGCTCCTCGCCAACGCCATCCGAAGAGCCGAGTGCAACTTCATCTCTCCCTCGAGAGGAAGGTGCACAGCCCACGCGCGTCCCGTCAATGGAGGAAGCCCTCCGCCGCGCCCGCGACGCCCACCGCGTCTTCGTCATCGGAGGCGCCCAGATCTACGACCTCGCCCTCCGAAGCGGAGCCGCCCGCCGCGTGCTCCTTACCAGCGTCGAGCGAGACTTCGACTGCGATACTTTCTTTCCCATCAGCCTGCCCGGGGCGCCTGGTTGGGTTCGAAGGTCGGACGAGGACTTGGGTCGCTGGACGGGTCAGGACGTGGATTCCGTCTCGCAATGTGAGGGGGACGTCGAGTACGAGTTTCAGATGTGGGAAGCTGAAGAGTGAGAAACCTTTTCACTGTTGGATTTTTAATACTTCTCCGTGGCGCCTGTATTTTCCTAACCTCCTCCCTTATAACTACCAAGTATATATCCCTGGGTGAACTGGCGCTTGTTCCTGACGATGTGGCGTCTCTTCATTTTTTTTGTACATACATATACCCATCTCATCTTTTTTTTTCTCTGTTCTTCAGATAACAGTTTCATGATACGATGGAATTGGCCGTTTGTGTGTTGCCCTGCAAGTTTGTAGGGCGAACCGAGGAGACAGAAGACGACTTTGGTCCTTTCACCACATCCGGCGGCCTCGTCTCCGTCGGCTCCCCCAGGTACGTCAAAAAGACGTCGACGGGTCTGGCGAGTATCCCCGTCACTTCAGGTGTGAATGACTGATCGGAAAGGGCTTCCAGCGCGACCAGCGACGACCTCATCCAGCCGACGATGGCCATCAGAGCCCTGGGATCCACGTCGGGCGAGCCCTTGAACAGGTTCCGCCAGACGGCACTCGCAAGGATGGCATCACCTTTTACGAGCCCCTCGTCGTAAGCCAGTAGCAGTCCGCGCCATTGGACGAAGACGTCCTTGAGGTACCGCTGACGAAGCGTGCTCGACGTCAGGTTGTGATCCAGGTGCATCTTCTTCTCGCATTCGAAGAAGAACTGATCGACGAGCTGCTGTTGCCAATTACGGTACGTCTCGTGATCGAAGCACCGCACCCGCGCGTTGACGAGGTATAGGTGCAGCATCGTGACGTGCGACCAAGTGCTGAAGCTTGGAGGAAGCTTGAAGGCTAACGATTAAGAGAAAAAAAAAAAAGGTCAGCTTTTATTCTTCTTTCCCCTTCCGTAGAAGCTTTTCTCCCCTGACGCACTCTTATGCCACACGCTATTCGGTACCATCGGCTTCCCCAACTCCTCCCCATCCTCAAGCTTCTCCACGCCCTTCTTCTTACGGTCTTCCTCGCTGATGGCGTAGTCGGCCGGCGCGGAGCAGGCTTTGAAGATTCGTTCGGCCGCGCCGATCACCTGATAGGCTTTCGCGTAGCCGCCCAGGAGGCTCCTCGCCGCCGAGCCGCTCAACTGCCGCGTATGAATCGTCTGGCTGCGCCGGGCTCGGATGGTGGTGTTTATTGAGGAAGGCTTTGTGCTCGCGCGGGCGGCGACGAGGATGAGGCTTTGGAGCTGCCATCTGAGCCTGTCGCAGGCCATTTTCTATCGGGTCGTTTTCTGCTTGAGGCTGAGATCGTGGTGGGAGGAAGGTTGAGTGATATCTGACGTATGTAATTGCTGAGTGATTTTTTTTTTCCTTCTCTTCGAAGGGATAGTGTTAGTGAGAGTCAGTCTCGACACTGGAGTGAAGATAGATGACGCTTACATGCAAGTTCGAGGACTCTTAGGAGGAGGAAGAGAGGCAAGGAAAAAAAAAGGACGCGGCCCGAGATGATCCGGGCCGAGCCATAGAACCACCACCGTCTTACACCTACACCGACAAGCATCAATGACGACATCAGTCCTACAAGTCACGACCAACCCCCAGCATAGGCCTGGAATTGAACGGCGCAAAATCGAAAATTGGCGTCCAAGATCAAGAGGCAATCAGTCCAGACGTGAAAACACCAAGCTGCAGTTGGTGCCGCCGAAGCCGAAGCTATTGGACACGGCCACGTCGACTCGTCTCTCCTGCGCCTTCAAGGGTACGAAGTTGAAAGCGACGCCGACGTCGGGCTTCAACAGGTTCAACGTCGGGGGCACGATACCCTGCCAGAACGTTGAGTAAAGATACGACGCACAGAGAGGCGACAGAGAACAAAAGAAAATAGACAAACCTCGTACACGGCCAAGACGGCAATCACAGCCTCGATGGCCCCGGCCGCCCCTAGCAAATGACCCAAGGCGGCCTTGGTGCTGCTCACCGTCACCTGCGACTCGGCCGAGACGCCCTCGTGGCCGAGCATAAGGCTACGGATGGCAGCCACCTCGGCGGCGTCACCGATACGCGTGCCCGTCGCGTGGGCGTTGATGTACTCGACGTCAGCCGGCCTGCGCTTGGCATTGCTCAACGCCCTCCGCATGGCAAGGTAGGCGCCCGCGCCATCGCGACGCGGAGCCGTCATGTGATGAGCATCGCCGCTGCAGCCGTAGCCGCGGAGCTCGGCGTAGATGCGGGCGCCGCGCGACCTGGCGTGTTCCAGCTCCTCGAGGACGCAGACGGCGGCGCCCTCGGAGATGACGAAGCCGTCGCGGTCGGCGTCGAAGGGTCGGCAGCTACCGCCGGGGTCGTCGTTGTAGGAGGTCGATAGCGATCGCGCGCGGCCGAAGCCGGCGAAGGCGAGAGGGTGGATGCAGGATTCGGCGCCGCCGGCGATCATGACGTCGGCGTCGCCAAAGGCGATGAAGCGGGAGGCGTCGCCGATGGAGTGCGCGCCCGTCGTGCAGGCCGTCGTTGCCGTGTGGTTGGGGCCGCGGAAGCCGTGTCGTAGGGAGATGTGTCCGGCGGCCATGTTGATGAGGATTTTGGGGACGAAGAGGGGAGATACGGTCTTGTAACCCTGATAAGATACGAAGGATAAGCAAGTATGCAGGTAGTAGACGTGGGAAAAAAAAAGCAGGCCGTCAGGAGTCCTCTTCTCACCTCGACGTCATGACTCCTGCTAGACTCGTACAAGTCGTCGAGGTTGCCAACGCCGCTACCGAGACAAACACCGGTAGCGTCCTTCTGATCCTGCCGCAAATCCTGCCAGCGCGCATCCTCGAGAGCCATGTCGCATGCGGCGACGGCGTACTGCGCAAAAGTCGACATGCGACGCTGGTCCGAGGCGCGGAGCCAGTCCGAAGCCCGCCACTGGCCTTGTTCTCCCTGTTCGCCGCGGGGCACGACGCCGGCGACGGTGCTCGTCAGCTCTTCCCATCGTGCTTTGGGTTCGCGCTCGGCGACGCTGGTTATCCCCGTGTCGCCGGCGAGGAGGCGGGTCCATGTGCGCCGTATGCCGACGCCTAGGGGCGTGACGGCTCCGAGGCCTGTGACGACGACTCGGCGCATGCGGCGAGGATTGAGGGAGGAGGGGGATTTTAACCCCCTTTGTCCGCCTCAGCCGTTTTGCGGTTTCTTCCCGGACGGTTGGTTGACGTTAGAGAAAGAGGATGAAGGTGTGATGTGATATATCGCTGATCAGTATCGCGCTTTTGCATGTGGGAGTTGGGGTGTGCAAGAATAGAGAGCTATTGACACAACTGTTTCTCTCACGTGATGCACTTATCAGGGTCCAGTTTCTCTCTCTTCTTGATCTTCTTTGCCCTCCGGTTCACCACTGACTACGGATACCTATCCTACCACTTACATATTCGGTCAAGACTGCAGCCCGGCTCGGCCCGGCTCATGTGGTAGGATCGGGCTGGAGAAGGGGCCGATGTGACGCTGGAAAAGCAGACTCATTGTACATACATACATGCCTCAACTGTAAGCCCTTATAGGGGTGTTTACGGAAGTTATTAGAGAGATCTAAACAGGGCAGAAGCTTAAATGTTATACTTGAGCTTCGGTACGGTTGTCAACTCTTCAAACTCATCAACTGTCTCTCAGTTCCGGCTCCGATTACAGCTTCTCCTCAACGGTTGGACGGGCGGCTGAATTGTCAGCTTCCACCACCACCAACACACCCCCAGTCAAAACCCAGTCGGAACCCTTTAAGATTCGACGCCGCCGGGACTTGTTTCACTTTGCTTTTTTCTTCTCTTCTCTTCCCCTTGTCTGCCTTGCCTTCCGAGATACCTAGCTATGTAATCATCCTTGACCCCCCCTTACTTAACTGTAGTTGTACGACAACACATACCTCAACTCCAAGAGGTTCGCCGATGGCGGAAAGCAACCCACTCAGACTGCACTCTTTTACATTAGTACTCTTTCCTCTTCTGTATAGCAAACGATACGAAGCAACAATCATACCCTCTACTTTGATGATCTGCCATTGACGCAAGGGCCCTTGCAAATAAAGCCCACTCTCCGCCGAAACCCCCCCCTTCCTTCCAGTCCCCCCCGGCATGGCCTCCTCTTCCAGCGCGGCGGCCGGGGCCGAAGCAACGGGCATCGAAACCACAACTCGGCCATCGCGTCGAAGGTCCGACTCTCTCTCCGACCTAGCCTTTCTCGGAGACGATGATCCGCTGGAACCGCCGACGGAGGAAGCGGAGAACGCGCCTCTGATGGAAGAGGACGATCTGGAGGCATACGAGCTCGACGACTGGCACCATCTACACGACGACAACGACCAAAATCCCCCCAAAGCGACCAACGAAGACGAAGACTCTCCCTACGCAGAGGTCCGCGCCGCCGTACGCAACTACGACGAAGACCTCCCCTGCGGCACCATCCGAGCCTGGGCCATCGGCCTCCTCCTCGTCCTCGTCGGCGCCTCCACAAACACCCTCTTCTCTCTGCGACAACCGTCGATCTCGGTCGGCGATCTCGTCGCCCAGATCCTAGCTTGGCCCCTGGGACACGGCTGGGCGCGCTTCATGCCGGACTGGCAGTTGGAGATGCTCGGCCGGAGATGGAAGCTGAATCCGGGTCCCTTTAACGTCAAGGAGGCGAGCGTCATTGCCGTCATGGCTAGCGTTTCGTTTTCCGTCGCGTACTCTACTGATATCATACTCGCTCAGCTTGTTTTCTATAAGCAGGATTTCGGTCTCTTGTTTCAGATGCTGTTGACGATATCGACGCAGTCGTTGGGGTACGGCATCGCCGGAGCCATGCGCAAGTTTCTGGGTGAGTTCTACAACTTTACCCCCTTTTTCCTTTCCCCTTTCCATATAAGCGGAGAGAGCAGTCTCTCTTTCATCCAGTCAACCGAACTGAGCAAAAAGGGGACGAAATAAAAATGCAGTCATCCCCGCTGGAATGGTCTGGCCCGCAACGCTCGTCAACGTCGCCATGATCAACGTGATATACTCGTACGAGAACAAGGATCGACCGGATCGCTCCTTCATAGGCGGCTCCATGCCTCGGTACCGCTGGTTCGGCATCGTGACGGCCGCGTCCTTCATCTACTTCTTCATCCCCGGCTTCCTCGCTCAGTTCCTCAGCGCCTTCGTCTTCCTCACTTGGATGGCACCTCAGAACGCCGTCGTCAACCAGCTTTTCGGCGGAACGACCGGTCTCTCTCTTCTGCCTATCACCTTTGACTGGACGCAGATCGCTGGCTGGGTCGGCTCGCCTTTGATTCCGCCCTGGTGAGAAGAAGATCTCCCTTCGTGGCTCTTCCTTTCGGTGGCTCACGACGGGTGTGCAGGTCTGCCATTGCAAACGTCATCATCGGCGTCGTCGTCTTCTACGTCGCCGGCTCGTCTTTGCTTCACTATTCCGGCGCTTGGTATGCTGAATTCCTGCCCATCAGTGATGCCAACACGTACGATAATACCGGCAAGCCCTATAACACGTCTCGCGTCCTCACGCCCGAGTTCACCCTCGACGAAGAGGCCTATCGCGCCTACTCGCCCTTGTTCATCAGGTGCGTCGTCTTTGATCTTTTCCCCCCCCTTTGACCTCGGATGGCGCTGACCTTTTTTTCTTTCTTCTCCTTTTTCAGCACCTCCTTTGCCATGGCTTACGGCCTCTCCTTCGCTGCCATCTCCTCCCTCATCGTTCATACCTTTCTTCACTACCGCAAGCAGATCTGGAAGCAGTATCGCAACAGCTCGGGCGAGAAGCCAGACATTCACATGAGGTTGATGAGCCGTTATGTCGAGGTGCCGGCCTCGTGGTATCTATCTCTCTTCGTAGCCGTTCGTCGTCCCCTGTCCTCATCTCTCTCTCTCTCTCTCACCCAAACAAGCAAAGCAAGCCAGTGGCTGACAGACGCGGACTTGGCTTCATTATCTCGCTAGATGCTCGCTCTCGGCCTCTACACCGTCCTGGCTTATCCCACCAAGCTGTCGTGGTGGGCTTACCTGTTGGCCGTCTCGATATCTTGTGGTTTCGCCCTTCCCATCGGCATTATTGAGGCGATTTGCTCGAATCAGATCGGTCTTAATGTCTTGACGGAATTTGTCTATGGATATATCCAGCCGGGCAGGCCTCTTGCTCTCATGATGTGTGTATAAGTCTACGCCGTCCATATATGTCACATTCATATACATAGATATCTCTTCGCCTTGGCTTTTTACTGACAAACAGACAGTTTCAAGACGTTCGGATACATCACCATGTGCGTTTGTCTCACTCCCCTCCTCCCCATTGCATCAAGGCAAAGCTGATATAAAAAGCCCAACAGGTCACAGGCCCTACGCTTCGTCGCCGACCTTAAGTTCGGCCACTACATGAAGATCCCGCCTCGGACCATGTTCTCGGCCCAGGTGGCAGCCACGACGCTGTCGTGCATCGTCCAGATCGTCACCCTCAACCTGGCCCTCGTCAGCATCGAAGACGTCTGTGACAGCCAGCAACGGGATCGCTTCACCTGTCCCGGCGGACGAGTGTTTTTCTCCGGTGAATCTTCGTCTTCCTCTCTCTCCCTCACCCTTCCTTGTCTTCCCCTCTCTTTTGGTGCATTCATCTTCTGACCATCTCCTGATCGAACGGGAAAAAAAGCCTCCGTCATCTGGGGCCTCATAGGACCGGACCGCATGTTCTCCCCAGGCAGAATCTACTCAGGCCTCTTCCTCTTCTTCATCCTCGGCGCCATCACCCCCGTCATCATCCACCAGATCACGAAGCGCCATCCCCGCTCCCCAGCCCGCTTCCTCATGGCGCCCCTCATCTTCGGCGGCGCGGGCGCCATCCCCCCCGCCACGCCCCTCAACTACTTCTCCTGGGCCGCCGTCGGCTTCGTCTTCCAGTATTGGATCAAGAAGCGCCATTTCGGCTGGTGGAGTCGCCTCAACTTCCTCACCTCGTGCGGTCTCGATCTCGGTCTCGCTCTCGCTACCCTC
This sequence comes from Ophiocordyceps camponoti-leonardi (nom. inval.), assembly GCA_003339455.1. NCBI lineage: Eukaryota > Fungi > Ascomycota > Sordariomycetes > Hypocreales > Ophiocordycipitaceae > Ophiocordyceps > Ophiocordyceps camponoti-leonardi. The sequence continues at coordinate 46,951 of PDHP01000061.1, forward strand.
TTCGTCTTCTTTGCCTTCTCCATGCATGGTATCAGACCTCCACGCTGGTGGGGGAATACCGTCGTTTCCACCACCATGGATGTTCAGGGCACCGCCGTACGGGCTCGCGTCGCCGAGGGAGAGCACTTTGGGCCCGACGTATGGTAGGGGTGGGTAAGGGGGGCAACGACAAGTAGGGCCTTGTAAGTTTGGATATAGAAAGAATCAAGTGAGATAGAATACAGACAGACTTCTTCTCTTGAGTTCCCCTCTCCGTTCCCCCTTTTCCCATCCGCCCGTCTAAATGTAACCGTACGAATTTTTCTTACAAATTGCCGTCCAAGGGAACCAGCAACCGCTTCGGCTCCATCTCCAAGAGCCATTTGCACCTCTTGAGAAATGCCCGTGCCTTTTCTTCTTCCTTCTTCGACACCACGAGCTTCAGCACAGGATCGGTCATGTCTTTCCTTAGACGGGGGGCAGGCCTTGGTTGGGCGACGGGCCTGCGCGGGGAACCAGCCAATTCGTCAATGATGTCGACGGCGGCCTCGTCGGATGCTGGCGTCGGGGTTGCTGCCGCTTGAGTTATCTCGGGCAGGTAGGCGCGGCGACGAGAGTCTTCGACTCGGTCCAGGCCGAGAATCTGGTCGAAGATGTCGGCCGGCGCCGATGACGAGGAGCGGACGCCAGGGAAAATCTCCTTATAGGCCACGTCGGCCGCTCGGCTGACGAACCTCGACAACGGCATGGTGGTGCCCAGGAGTTGGCGCATATCACTTTGTACATGGATCACGCTGGCCAGCCCCAGGGGCTCTGTGAGCTCTAGAGGCGGCGGCGTCTGCTTCGCGTCCTGGTCTCGCGGCGCCTTCTTGGCTTCGCCCTTGGAAGCTGCCACCTTGATGCCGCTCAGGTCGAGACGGGATAGCTTGGCGAAGCGGTCGGAGACGGAGGTCGGGGCTTCGGGCTTGATGGTGCCGAGGAAGGCCAGCACGTCGCCCTTGAGTAGGCGTCCGTTGGGCCCTGTTGGTTTGATGCGCCGGACGTCATTTTCGCCGAGACGATGCTGTCGAAGCAGGTGTTCCACCGCCGGCATGAGCGGGTGCTTATGCTCGGTCGTCGACTCGTCGGCAGGGCTATCCTGCTTATTACCGCCGTCGGTCGAAGCCTGATGCTGAGGTGCTTCCGCATCGGATTGCTGTCGCTGTTGTTCTTTCTGCGGCGGCGGCGGCGGCGGCGGTCGCTCATCGGCGGGCATCTCGAGGGTAGCGACGTCATCGCCCGCGTCGGCGACGACGGCTATGCGGGTGCCGACTTGGACCGCCTTGCTGCCGTCGGCGGACAGGATCTTCATCATGACGCCGTCGTCCTGGGCCTCGACGTCCATGGTGGCCTTGTCCGTCTCGATTTCTAGCAGGACGTCGCCGGCGCTAAAGGACTGGCCGTCTTTGACCTTCCAGGTGGCGATGTTGCCCTCCGTCATGGTCGGCGAGAGGGCCGGCATGATGAAGTTGTGCGCGGCGAGGCATCGAGACGAGGTGGCGAGGCCTTGAGTTATTATTTTGCAGCGTTAGCTATCTATTGTGTGAATATGTCGTCGTGTCTTATCGTCTGCGCGTGATATTCTATACAATGGTGTTTTCTCTCTCTCTCTCTCTCTCTCTCTCTCTCTCTCTCTCTCTCTCTCTCTCTCTCTCTCTCTCTCTCTCTTTCTCTCTCTCTCTCTCTTTCTCTCCTTCTCGGATGAAAATCTCGTCTCGCGAGTCAGTCGTTGAGGGAAGCAAAAAAAGTCATACACACCTCGAATAGGAACCACATGGCGCACGCGACGAACGGAAACTCGACAGACGGACGCGAGTGACGCCATTGATAGGTTAAACACAACGTCGCGTCGCAACGCTCTCCCGATTTAGAGGCGCAATGGACGGTGTCGCTGGACGTAGGAGAGAGAGAGAGAGGAAGAAGCTCCTAGCTAACCTTCTCTCGCCCTCGAAATGGAAGAGCGGAGCGCCGAGGCTGGGCGGACGCTTACGTACTCTGTCTCTGGAAGGCGACCTCGTGTCGTGTTCTCCCCCCTCTTCTCCCCACCATGTCATGAGCGGAGCAGGACTCGACGGCAATTTGTTGAGCAGCGAAGAGAGAGAGAGGGGGGGTTGAGAGTTGGTAGAAGTCCCGATCCATCTCGTTCATGTACCAAACTATGGAAAATATCGCGACGTGATATACTTCAATCGCAAAGAGGAATCATAGAAGCATGGCTTTGAATCTTGATGGTTAACAAAAGGTTTCTTCAACAGTTCGCTGACGTCAACCTCGCAGCAACAAGAAAGTCGACTTCAGATGATTGAGCTTCTCGAACCCAGCATCTAATCTCATCCATCACTACAAGGTTACATTCGGTGGTGTGTCAGCTCTCAACTCAACACGCCACTTAGAACACAATGTACCACTTACACAACCAGCAAGCAAGCTGTGTCCGCAATCATCCGTAGAAGTCGACGGCTGCTCCTTTCCTTGAATATTGCATGATGAGGAGATTATCTAGAGCTCAGTAATTCCTGATGTATCAAATCTATACACTCTTTCCCCCCCTTTTCTTCCTGACTTGATGATCCTCGCTCCCAACTAATAAAGGTTCGTGATGACCTCACTGTCGAAACCCAGATCGCCCACACAGTGTCCGAGACCTGTGCGAACCACAATCCGTACGTCTAAGATGCAGCTTGCCGATTGGTCAAATATCGACTTGATGAGTGACGACTTTTTTTTTTCCCCGTCACGATAACCTCACCCGGCAAGCTGTCGGGATAATTCAACCCCAAGTCTTACCTCTTCTTGCCTTAGTCGTGGAGGCGACTCGCATGTCCCAGCTTCCGTGACAGTATTGACTCGAGTCCCGCAGCAGGAGGAGGGAGGAGGAGGAGCATCATGGCCAGCTTCTCGCGGGGCCTGAGATCCCCCTGCTTCGTCTGGTCGCAGCCTGTCACGATGCTGCACCGATCCATGCATGGTCCCGCGACTAAAACGAGCCGATTCTTCGCCTCTTCCACCGGCCGCGTCAGGAAGCCGGTCCAGGCGGACACCTTGGCTTTGGCGCAGGCGATGCAGACCGGCTCGCGATACGCTTTCCTCACCAAGCTGGCCGCCAAGCCGTCACCGACAGTGCTGTACCAGGCGCCGTCCCACTTTTGGTTCTACTTCACCTGCTGGTCCACCGGCGTCACGATGATCGGCTGGTCGGTCTTCACCGCTCCCGTCATCCTCGACCAGCCCGAGGGCGTACCCGAGTTTACAAAGCACGTCTATGCCGTTTCGTACTTTTTGCTCTGCGCCATGGGCTTCTATCTGATCGCCAAGACGCCCAACGTGGTCAACTCGATACGCCTGCTGCCATCGAATGCCGTGTCCACTCCGGCTGCGTCCTCGATGGCGGCGGCGGCGGCCAGGCTACAGCTCGAGGTGACGGTCAAGCGCATGTTGCCGATACTTCCACCCAAGACCATCACCACCGGCATCGAAAACGTATCCTTCAAGACGCGCCTTACCCAATGGCAGCACCAGATCCCGGAGTCGAAGCTGTTGGAGATGGAGCGACTCGAGGAGGCGCGCCGCGCGGAGCTGCGCAAGTTTGACATGGATCACCTCTTGACGATGCCCTTCCGCCGAATCGGTCGTGGCTTGCAAAGCCTGTTTCAGGGCGTCAAGTCGGCCTGGACCGGTGCAGGGTTCGGCTACATGGAGGTCAATGGCAAAAAGTACAAGGTCGACGTCACAGGAGGCTTCTCGCATGCCACGTTCCGGACACTCGCACGCATTGTCGATGCCGGCGCGTAAAGGGGTGGTTTTTTTTTTTCATCTACCTTGAGGACGTTGGAGCGAAAAAAAAAGGCAATTACGAAGCGAAAACAAGAAACGAAAGAACAAAACTCCCCCCCCCCCCCTTGTGTCGATGAGCTACCTCGTGGGCCGAGGGCGGAGAGGGAACGTCGATGCTGTCGTCATAGGCCCGCCGCATCCGCATCGCTGCCCACCCCGTCCCGTCCGCGACTCAGGATCGCAAGGATGGCGGTGGTACTTGTGCAATACCTGGCGAATACACCTGTGTGTACATACCTACATACATATGTTCACACATATATAGATTCATTCTTCCATTGCACAAGCCGCTTCGTGCATGATGCGTCTGTGTGGGCGAAACGGGGGCGAGGGGTTCAACGACAACCGGCAAACGGGCGCTTAGAGAAATGAGGCCATCATGGGTCGACACCGGTGAAAGGCGGAGGGACCATGAAAGAGAGGCCTTTGTCTGCCGATGGCTCCGCAATGGCCCCCCCGGGAGCGGGGGCGGAAGGGAGGGGATAACGGCGACAAAGAGAGTGAAAGACTCGATAGAGAGAGGATCGGGGATGGAAAACGGTTGGGCGGTATCCGTATCCGTAGTACATATGTCTGTACGGATATGCTTGGCTTCAATATGTTGCACATACCTACATACATACATATAGAAGACGGCCGGGTTGGTATCGTGCGTATCGCAGTTAAAACACCGGGGACAAAGAGCATTAGGTCAATGTATTACATTTACACATGTGATGACAATACTAGGGGGAGTGCATTGCATCCGGTTGCTCATAATCATGACTCGTTTTTTTTTCTTTGGAGGTAGTGGTGGGTTGTGGATGGTGGTGGTGGAGATGGCACGTCATTCACCCCGCCGGCCGAGTGGATGATTAACCCCCCCCCCCCCCCCCCCCCCCCCCCCCCCCCCCCCCGCCCGCCCCCCGGCCCCCCCCCCCGCGGCCGCGGGGGCCGCCGCCGCCCCCGCCCCCCGCCCCGCCAATTCTTTTTTTTACCCGCGAGAAGGC
>PDHP01000061.1:56002-98509 GCA_003339455.1 Ophiocordyceps camponoti-leonardi (nom. inval.)
TCTCGTAGTCGACCATGACCGTAACTCGTGCGAATAGGCGCTTCGAGCCTTTATTATTCCCCCCCCCCCCCGCCGTCCCCCCCCCCCCCCCCCCCCCCCGGCTTTTCCCCCCCCCCCCCCCCCCCCCCCCCCCCCCCCCCCCCCCACTCCTTTCATCACCCCCCCCCTACATCACTCCCCCCCACCAGTCTCCACTGGCTGGTAGGTACTGTACCTCTTTCAGGCCTACCATCGCTACCACCTCTACCAGCCTGGGCCCTGCAGCTGCGTCTGGGCTGCCCTGCAAGAGGAGGTACCCCAAGGAGTACTCGGCGAGTACCGCGCCCCCAACGGCCGCCCGTTGTACAGTACATTAGCAGCCGAGGACCCCTCCCTGTAGCGGCCGCACGACTCTTTCTCTCGTCGACTCCTCCTCCTCCTCTACTCCTCCTCCTCCTCCTCCTCCTCTCCTCCTCTCTACACCTCTCGTCACTCCCGCTCTTCCGTCCAGGTCCGTTCGGCTTCAGACGACGACCAACTTCGAATCATCGGCTTCCTCGCTCTGCTATCCTCCTGTCGTTGCGCTTCCTCCTCCCATCTCTTGGTGAGTCTTGTGTGTCGCTGCTCTCTCTATTGCTTCTCCACCCCTTGCCTTTTCTCGCCCGCGTATCCTTGTCGACGGCGGCTTTGGATCGCAACGCCTTTGTTTTTTTTTTCCCTCTCTGGCTTGTTTTCTTCCACTTCGCCTCTCCTCACTTCGTCATCTCCTCCTTCTCGCTCTCTCTGTCCTGGCTACACATCTCCCTCTTCCTCTCCCTCTCCCTTTCTTCACCGTCGTCATTCGCTTCCGCCCCCTTCTCTCCCTGTGCGCGACCGCGCTTCTTCTCTCCCTCCCGTTCCACCAGATCAAAGAGCCCTCTCTCCCTCTCTCGCGCTCTCCTTCGCCTTTTCCTCCTCCTCTCCTCCGTTCAACCGTCGCTCGGGCTCACCAGTGCTGCCTCATGCTTCTCTGTGCTTCGTGACAGTGTTGCCAATGCTTTGCTGGCGGTAACGCAGAACGGTCTCATATGCTGCTTTTTTGATCCCTTCCCGCCAGAGGTTGTGCCGTCCACGCATTGTCCCGTCTCGGATCGCTTGTGTCCGCCTCTTCTGCCTTCCCACCGCTTTCCACCTGCCCCTTGCTTGTCATCCCATCGCCTTTCTGTGCACATGAACTGTTTTTGTCGCCCGCTTTCCCCCTACCTAGCTAACCTGCCCTTCACCAGGTCGGCACCTCATCAATTCCGCTCATTGCTTCCGGCGTCTCCCCAGGAGCCAACGCCTGCCTCTCCTTCGCCTCCTACACGCGATCCTTTGTCACCCGTCGCCTCCGATGCATGGATAATTGCGAATAACCGCCGCCGAAATGGATTCCGAGGATGGAGAGTATTTTATCAAGGTACGAGGGGAACCAAGAAAAAAAAAAGTGCCCTCTCCTGCGCTGCCTGCCCTCGAGACGCTGACTCGTCGACAGCGACTGGTCACCTTTGTCCGGACGCACGAAAAATCGATAGCCAACGCGCTTCAGTTTCAGCGCCGCGAAGTCCGCCATAGGTCCTCGCAGAGCACCGGCTCCGCCTCGTTGTCTCTGTCTCCCACCCTACCGGAGCGACCGTCGACATCATCCGTGTCGAATTCCCTCGCCGCCGCCCTCTCCTTCGGCTCCATCAACTTCACCTCACACAATGCCAAGTCGGTGAGACTGGCCCTGACACCTCACCATCTCTTCTATCTCCTCTCCCGCTTTGAGGAGCTCAACATTCAGGTCGGGCCCATGAAAGTTCGCCTCGAGGACCTTCACGACAGCTCCTCCACAATCTATGTCTCCTTTCTCGGAAATACAGGCCGGTCTCGGAGCCGCAACTCCGACGTCGGCTCCATCCACTCCGTCTCCAGCATGCGAAGCGTCATGTCGGGCATGTCGGCAATCTGGACCAGCTTCGGCATCGGTGCCAGCATCTCGGCCGCCAGAACCGAACGCCACAAGGCGGCCATCCAGGCCGATCTCAAGTACCTCTACTCCGCCTTCACCAAGATACCCTGCCTGAGGCTGGCCCCGGATTGGCGGGCTCGCCTGATTAAAGGCTACGAAGAGTTCCCTTTCGACTCGGCCGTGCCGCTCTACGTTTTCAAGAACTTGCAGGCCCTCGAAATCAGGAGCCTCGACTTCCGCCAGTTCTTTGGCTGGGATCGCCTTGCTGACCAGCTACGATCCCTCAGCCTGAGACGCGCCGGCATCGAGGACCCCGCCGATATCCTGATCGACATCGTCCTCGACGACATGGATAAGAGGCGCCGGAGATCGTCCAAGTCTCAGGTTTCCCCGACGGCGACGCTCACCGCCAACGCCAGCCCTCGGCGGAGCCCCACAATACCCCATCTCGAGCTCGTCCGAGCGGCCTCGGCCCCCGGATCCCCCGACACCCGGAGCGCCCTCGCTGACCTGCGCGTCGGCTCCATGACGCCCAGCGACCCGGCCGTCGAGGACACGGACGTGTCGGACGCCGGAAGGACCCCCGTCGCCCGCGACGACGCCGACGGTCATCACCGGTCGCCCACGCGGCGAGCGCGCCCCCGGAGCAACTCGCCGACGCGGCCCGCGAGCTCGAGGAACTATTCGTCCAACGTTCGCTCCTCACAGCGCATGAGGCGCTCCGGCTCGGGCAGCTCCCACTCCAGCATGTCCGACTCATGGTACCACCACGGCAGGGGGAGCTCGGGCAACCTCTTGGCCATGGGCGTCCTGCCTCCGACCAAGTGGCGTTTTCTGCGCCACTTGAGCCTCGCAGACAACGCACTGACGTCCATCCCGCAGGCGAGCTTGGCACCACTCTCCAACTCGCTGCGCTCACTAGACCTGTCGTCGAACCTCTTCAGTCAGATTCCCGACAGCCTGGCGACGCTCACCGCGCTTCGCGCCTTGAACCTTTCGCACTGCATGATCGACTCTCTCCACTCCCTGACGCGGAGCCCGCTGCCGGCCATGACAGCGCTCAACCTGCGCGCCAACAGGCTCCGCTCCCTCGCAGGCGTCGAGAAGCTCTTCCCGCTCGAGAGGTTGGACCTGCGGGACAACCAGCTCACGGACCCCCGGGAGCTGGCCCGCTTGACGGGCATGCCCGACCTCCGTGAGGTTTGGGTCGAGGGAAATCCGTTCACCCGCACGCACAAGAACTACCGCGTCACCATATTCAACCTGTTTCGCTCGACGCCGGGCTACACCGTGGACGTCATGGTCGACGGCCACGGCCCGAGTTACTCCGAGAGGCGTCAGCTGGTCGACCGGGCGCCCATTCCGGACTCGGTTCCCGTGGTGAAGCCTGTCAAGGCCCCCGACACGCCGACCGTCGTCGACGTCAGCAAAGCGGCAGCCACCGAGGTCGGCGCGGGCTCGACCCGGCGTCGCAACAAGACGTCTAAGAGACGCATCGTCGACCTGGCCAGTGGCGACGTATCCCTCCCGCCTCTCATCGTCGACTCTGGCCCCGAGACGGTACAAGACGCGACCAAGGTTCAAGTGTCGGAAGTATCGCCGTCAGATGGCTATCGCACCTCTCGCCCCTCCGAGTCAGTGCTGCTACCTCCCGTCATACTCTCGCCCAGCGGAGAAGGCTCGTCGGTCGGCACGGCGGACGTCGGGGCCGATTTGCCCACCGAGACGGAGCCGCAAGACTGGGATGTCAGCGGCGAGATCTACCGACGCAGGATCCAGAACCTCCGCGACCGCGTCGGCAGTGGGTACCTCAGCGTCCTGAGTGAGGAGAGCTGGGATGGAACGGGCAGCTTTAACGCGGCCAGCTCGACATCGGTCCCACCGCTCCGGGCCGGTCATCTATCGAGCAACACTATGCCCGCTCAAGCGGTTCACAGCGGCCGTTCCATGGGCTAAGCTGTATATATTTCTTCTTCTACCACTCTTTCTTCTTCCTCCCTCTAACACGTGGGAAGAAACCCCCCCCCCCCCTCCCCCCCTTTCGGGGGACGATATCCCGGATGATACCCCTGCACCTCATTTGGTGTTCCTTCTCTCGAGCAAAGACGAGCTTTGCTCCCTCTCTGACCGGCTGAAAGACGTTTGATGAGCTGGCCGATGGCTACCTACCTACCTATCTATCTGTTCGCTCTCGCTAGCCAGGGTGATGATTGACGGACGGCATAGCGATGAAGGCGTTTCGGTTTCGTGCTTTCGACACGCATCTTTTCCCCCATCCCCTCTCTTGGCCCAGTACGCGCAACCGGGCGAACCAGGCGTACGCGGAGTTGCTCGTCACATCAAACTAGGTTGGAGGAGAGGCTCTGTATTATGTGCTTTCCTTTCTATTTTTGTCTTTACTAGAGAAGGCGTTGTCGCCGGCGGTCGAATGGACGATACCGGCTCCTGGTTGTTTTGGCCAGGCGGCGGCGTGTGCAATTCCGGCAGGCAGAAAGAACGAAGAGTTTCGGCTGAAGAAGCTTGCTTAGCCTTCCTTCCCTCCCTACCTACATACCTACTCTTAAAGCCGGGTAGATGGTGTCAAGTAGGTAGCGTAGAAGGATCTAATACATGCGGGCCGTGGACACCGTTTCTGCAAAATCCATCAGTATGAAGCATGTAGTGGATCGGACGCTTGCCGCTTACGTCTGCTGATGTGTGTAGCGTATGTGCACCACTCCGTACATCCATCCATGACGGAGATAGTACCTAAATGTACGGCACGGAGCGGCTAAAAGCATGGTTCAGGGACGGGGCCGGCCGGGATGATGAAGAAAGAGAGCACGGGGAGGCTGGCGCGTTAGGTATCCGCAGAACGAGAGGTGGTGGATGCTCTAGTAGGTTCATACGTAAGTCCCTTAAATATCTGCTACTTAGATGTCTATCTGGACTAGGTTTGGCACTGACAAGGGGAAGTTTGGATCGAAAGACGGTAAATCAAGCGGTTCCCGTCTGCATGTGTTTATGTCAAGGTTCAGCCTCTTCCCCGGATCGTCTGCTGAGTCAGCAAAAAGATTCTGCTTCATGTATCCCTGTATTTCTCACTTTGCCCTTTCTGTCCTTCAGTGGGGGGGGGGAAGCACCTGCTACCAGGGTGCGTTGGCCCGTGCACAAGCGGCTCCCACGCGCCTGTTTTTTCCCCCCCCCCCCCCCCCCCCTTTCGAGACCGACGTCACGCCTCCGCCAACAAATCCTGGCGACCTTCATCGAATCAGCCTTGAATCGCAATCCTCAATCCGAGTACCGAAGAACGATTCCCTTCAGCCCTATCTCCAAGCGCCTGTCAGCAGATGCCCGTGTCGAGTGACGCTGACCAACCAACTACGACCTCGACGACGACTCGTTACTCGACTTCGCCAGTCCACCATCATCGGCCCTCATCAGGCTGCGCGTCGCGTCGGCATTCATGGCCCCAGCGTCGCCCACGCCTCGACGCACCCCCACTGGCCGTCGCCGTGGCCGCCCGCCCGGGTCCACAAACGCCGCCCGCGCCGCGAGGCAGGCCGCCGCCCTCGCCAATGCCGAGCCGCCGCCTAAGAGGCGTCGCTACGTGCCTGGCGGCCCGGCAGGCGGCGGTCACCTCTCCGAGCCTCCCACCGGCGCGTCGGGTCCGCCGCGTTCCGGGAGGGCTATAATGCGCGACCTCTCCAACGAAGGAGCAGGAGGAGGCGGTGCTGGTGGAGGTGGAGGACGAGAAGGAGGACGAGGGGGAGCAGGAGGAGCAGACTCGCCATCCGCCCTCGGTCGACGCGAAAGGAGCACGCGCACTCGCGCCGCAGCCAGTGCCGACATGGTCGACGTGAGATGGGGCTCGGCCGCCGCCATGGCCGCCTCCGTCAAGCAGGCTGAAGATTACAAGCCTCGCGAGGAACGCGGCTGGGAAGAGTTTCATCCCAACCTCGACATCGAAAGGCCCTTTGTCGTATTTCTCGCCGACGAGGTCGACGGCGCTTCCCACTTGAACCCCGCCACGCCCGCCGCCCAGACCCCGGGCACCCCCCTGGCCAACGGCAACGGCTCCATCACGCCCTCGAGGCAGCCGAAGCCGTCGTCCGCCGACAACACGCCCATGCCGCAAGAGAACGCGGACTCGGTTCCGTGCGACGGCCCCAACGGCACGCCCTCGAGACGGCCCCGGCGCCAGGCCCGCGACGTCGTCAGCTTCTATGGCGCCCGGCCTATCGACACGCCCAAGACGCCCAAGATCCTGCCGATCCAGAGCCAGACGCCCAAGGAGCGGCTCGATCTCAAGCTTCCGTCTTACCGCAAGACGAATCGCATAGAGCTTTTCGAGAGCAAGACGTTCGGCCAGGCGCGTTACGTCGACAAGTCGATGAGTAACGTCGGCTATCAAGAGAGCGATCATTTCATCCGGCCCAGCGCCACGCTCATTAAGGCCGTCGACGGCAACGCCGAGGACGAGCCGGACCCTTCGCCGACGGTCAAGGCCGACGATCACGCGCCTCACTCGCGCCTGGGCCGCGTCGAGTACGACATGGACGAGCAGGACGACATGTGGCTCGAGCAGTACAACGGCCAGCGCAAGCAGAACGAGCTCGAGGCCATCACCCGGGAGGTGTTTGAGATCACCATGACCAAGATCGAGAAGGAATGGCATGGGCTGGAGAAGCGGATCCCGAAGCCGAACCCGAAGCCGCCGCAGACGCACCGACCGCGGTCCAGCTCCGACGCCGCCGTCAACGGCGAGACGCAGACGGGCGAGGAGCCTGATAGCAAGTGCGTCGTCTGCGACGATGGCGACTGCGAAAACACGAACGCCATCGTCTTTTGCGACGGCTGTAACCTGGCCGTCCATCAAGAATGCTACGGCGTGCCCTTTATACCGGAGGGTCAATGGCTTTGCAGGAAGTGCCAGCTATGCGGTCGTGGCGTACCGGTGGGTTTTTTTTCCCCTGTCGTCCCCCTCCCCTCTCATCCCACGCTGAACTACCGTCTCTAATGGTCCCCCTACTCTCAGACTTGCATCTTCTGTCCCAACACCGACGGCGCCTTCAAACAGACCAATTCGTCCAAATGGGCACATTTGCTCTGTGCCATGTGGATTCCCGAGGTCTCGCTCGGCAATCACACCTTCATGGAGCCCGTCATGGACGTGGAAAAGGTGCCCAAGACGCGGTGGAAGCTCTCGTGCTACATTTGCCACCAGAAGATGGGCGCCTGCATCCAGTGCGGCAATAAGAATTGCTACGAGGCCTTCCACGTCACTTGCGCCCGCAGAGCTCGGCTCTTCCTTAAGATGAAGACGAGCCAGGGCGCGCTGGCCGTCCTCGACGGCGGCATGGTGCTCAAGGCCTTTTGCGACAAGCACTGCCCCCCGGACTACGCGCAGGAGAACGGGGTCCATGAGGCGACGCGGGTCGCCAAGAAGTTTTACAGGCGGAACATGAGGGGCCGCATCTGGGCCGACAACCAGGCCATGGCCAGCGTCATCGCGGCGCAGCATCGCAACGCCATCACCGAGCACCCGCCCGACGAGTCTCAGATGACGGGGGCCAAGAACTCGGCCGTGCTGGGCGACAAGAGGAAGGGCGGCCAGGCGCCGAGGAACCTGTGGAAGCTGCCTTCGGGAGCGCCCATCATCCCGCAGGCCGTCTTCGACATCGTCGAAGCCTCGATCCAGCGGTTTCCCTTCCGGAAGCGCAAGGACTTCCTGAGCGAGGCATGCCGCTACTGGACGCTGAAGCGGGAGGCGCGTAGGGGCGCCGCCCTCCTCAAGCGGCTGCAGCTGCAGATGGAGACGTTTTCCTCGATGGAGCTGACGCGCCGGAGCTTCGCCTCGATGGGGCCCGGCGGCAGGGCGCGTCTGGCTAGACGGATCGAGTTCGCCGAGGGCATCATCCGGGACCTCGCTCAGCTCAAGGCCTTGGCTGAGGAAGTTGTGCAGCGCGAGCAGATCAAGGTGGACGCCGTCGAGCTCGAGCAGGACTTTGTGGACGAGTGCTATTTTCCGGTGGCTCAGTTGTTGCCACCGGCCATTGAGAAGGCGACGTCGTATGTTCCTGAGCCCTCTTTTTTTTTTCTTCTTCTTCTTTGTCTTTTCAGACGATGCTAACTTCATGTTTTCTCCCCCTTCTTCAGGCTCGATAAGAATCTTTTCGCCGACGGACTGGCCAAGCTGCAAAGCCGAATCGAGCAGCGGTTCTACGTGTCGGCGCTCTGCTTCGCTCAGGACCTCGGAGACGTCATCGGCAGAGGCATCGCCACTGCGCCGGCGACGGAGGAGGTGCCCGAGCAGCGATTCGAGGCGGCGGACACGGCACCGGCACGAAACGTCTTCTCGGACATACGTGAGCGCCGGAAGCTGGGCAAGCGCATCCTTAAGGCGGTACAGCCGTACCTGGAAGCGGCGCTGCGAGCCGAGTCGGAGATTACGAACAAGCCCTTTGACGGCCTGCAGAAGGAGCTCGAGGCGGTGATGGACGCGAGCATCGAGGCGGCGCGAGCGCCGGTCGGCGCCCCGGTCAAGCTCGAGGGCGAGGAAGGGGAGGACGAGGACACGATCATGGTGGACGCGTCGGAGATTACGGTCAAGGGCGTCACGGGCGGCGACGGCGAGGTCGTGGATACGGTTGTCGAAGCAGGCAACGACGAGAACAGAAACGGCGGCAACATCGAAGTGAAGACGTCTGGACTCGGCATCGTTAACCGCGGCGGGACTGAGGCGGTGCGCAGGACGGGGCGGGGAGCGGCGGCTGCGAACGGTAGTTCAAAGGGAACGTCGGAGACGCCGCCGGCGAGTGACGGTTTCGTGCCCGTGAGCCGGCAGACAGCAACGGGACCTCCGACGCCGCCTCAATCCAACGGCAGTTTCGGCAAGGAACCGGGGGACCCGCTGGCGGAGGGGGGCATACTGTGGTACCTCAAGGCCATGCAGCCGGTCGGGACGTCGATCCTGGGCGATCACTGGGCGGGCAGGGACGCGGTTCGGATGCTCAGCGAGGACCTCACCGACCTGGACGACGAGGAGCTTCAGGGCCTCGGGGTGGACGTCGTGGACGCGGTGGCTGCGGCGACGGCCACGGAGAGCGAGACGGCGGCGACGATGACGACGACGACGACGACGACGATGACGACGACGGACGTCACTGCTGCTACGGAGAATGCTGCGAATGCGGATGCTGATGCGAATGCGAATGCGGCTTTGCACGACGGTGGCGGCAAGGGGAAGGCGAGTGGGAGGGTGAAGAAGCGGAGGGCTTCTGGACGGAGACGGTGAAGGTCGTGGACGGACGTTGATGGATGGATGGATGGATGGATGGATGGATGGATGGATGGATGTGGCTTTATGACAAAACTTGACAAGGCGAAACGGATTCGGACTTTTGCTGCCTTTTTTTTTTTCTTGGTCCCTTTCCCCCCCTTTTTTTTTCTTCTTTTCTTTTCTTTTCTTTTCGCTTTCTTTAATTGCAAATTCTTCTTCTTCTCTGATGGAGGCGTTGATGGGAAAGAGGAGGTGTAGGGGGAGGGGGAGGGGGAGGATAATATCCTAGTAGATGATGATAGCACGCTCGAGTCCCTTTTTATTCTGTTTTTAATTCTTTTCTTTTTACTAAGTAGGTACGTTTAGATGAGCTCAAGGGGGGCTTGCTTTGCGGATATATGGATATCATTGTACGGATATTCCTATGAGGCTTTCGAGAAGCAATCTTTAGCAGACTCCTTGGGACCCCAGGTAAAAAGGAAGGTAGGCAGGTATTATGAATCGTTTGTTATCGAGGTATCCGTAGAAGATAGGTAGTTATAATAGTGAGGTAGGTAATTCGGCCATGAGGTTGAAGTATGTATTACCTAGGTAAGACCGTATGGGATAGCGACGGGATCGTTTGTAAAGGAGTGCTGCACGTTGGACGAATCTGCGTGTAGGTAGTCTGTAGGCTTGTATCCGTAGGTTCGGTGGTGGGATGGAGGAATGCAGGTTTGATAAAAACGGATGCGTTCTAGTTTCATCACGTGATCGTGAATTGGGTTTGGGACGGACTGATGCAAGGAGGACGGTGATATTACCGGCGAGGAAACGGGGGGGGGGCTTTTGCTTTTAGGGGGGGAGGGGGAGGGTGGGAGCGTGCTTCTTTTCTCAAGAAGAAGAGAAAAATTTTGAAAGATATGGCGGATGTCGATGCTTGGGTAGGTAGGTAGGTAGATAGTAGGTGAGGCAAAGTTGGTCGAGGCCGTTCGTTGTCTTCTGATCTAGAAGGTTGATTTGCATGTCACGTACCAAGGTAGGGAACCCGGAGCTGGGGAGGTAGATTGATCGATTGATTGATTGATTGATAGGTGGGATTGTTGGTTTGCTTGGTAGGTTGGTAGCTAATAAGCGGCGGGCTTGAGGTTGAGGAATGGTCTTTGGTAGAGACCAGCAGGTGTGTTATTCCATCTCGGATATCCGAACAGCTGCTCTCCTGTGTCTGAATTACAACTCTTTTCTACACGGGCTTTCAGGCACCGACGATTTTGGCTTCTTCCTCTCTCTCTCTCTCTCTTTCACTGCCTTTACTGTAGGTGGTAATCCGTAGTAGTAACAAGGCTGGAAATACACCCCGCGCTAGCAGTTGGGTGGTGCAGTGGAAGTTGTAGGCTGTATCGTCCGTAGTGGCAGTGGCAGTTGGCGAAGACGCCACTGTAATCCAGGCCCGCGCGGGGCAGTGATCAAGCAAAACCGCCCGTAAAAGGAGGACCAGGAAGAGAACGAAGGGGGGGGAAAAAACACGCAGCGAGAATGTATGTACTCCCACACACATACAGTAAGAGAAGATACCTACGGTCCTAATTGTTCCTACAGTCCTATTACTCGGATACACACACCACAAACGACGCACGCACCACTTTCGCTCGCTCCCTCCCTCTTTCCTTACCTTCTCCCTCCCTCGCTCCCTCTCTCTCCCCCCCCCCCCCCCCCCTCCTTCGTAGCTCTTTTCCTTTCCCTCCCACCCCCCACCCTTTCCCCTCATCCTTCTCTCTCTCCCTCTCTCTCCCTCACAAGTCTGTTTGTCGTGCGTTGTCTTTTCCCTCTCGCAACCGCCACAACAACCACAACGATCACCGACGAAGAGAAGAACAAGGAGAGTCAAGAGAGCGAAGTCGGTTCATAGTACGAAAAGAAAAAGAACAGGAGACGAAAAAAACTATTTCCCGCCCTCCGATCGAGATCAGAACGCAACGCCGATTCACACAAACACACGTACGAACATAGGTACATACAAGGAGAGCGAAGTCAGAGGAGGAAGAAGACGAAGGGAGAGAAAAGGAAAAAAAAGAACAAGCGGGAAAAAAAAAACACACTGCACAGCCAGCCAGCTGTTCTTCGAACCCACCCGGAAGCCAACGGCGCAACCCTGTCTACCGCGGCGCGCGCCCCTCCTTCGCCTCTGATTTTTTTTTTCCCTCTTCTTCCCCCCTCCTCTCTTAAAAATCCCCTTCCCTCCCTTGTTGGGAAGCGTTTTTTTTTCTCCTCCTCCCACTCCTACGTGATCATCCTGCATCTTCACACACGATCGAGACCCCTTCTTACTGTACCAACGCGTCGAGCCGATTTCCAGTCTCAGCGACTGCCAATAACTGTCTACCTCGTGGTGCAGACGAAAGAAGAAAATTTTTCTCAACATCGTCTTGCGACAACCGACTTGTTGTTTTTTTTTTTCACTCCCCTATCACACGACGACGACGACGCCCGACGAACGAACTTGCGACTACGACGCTCAGGCTGTTGGTCCTTTTTTTATTTGTTCATCAATCGTACCTGAAGCTATCTCGCATCCGACGGCCCTCTTCTTCTCTTTTCGCCTCAGATCAAACAGTCCCTTTCTGAGGCTGTAACGACGACGGCGCCGACTTTTCTCGACGACTGCTGCCACATCTGCCCTTGCGCTCTGCTCGACTATCGCGTGCAAACAGCCTTTGAACATCGATACAGCCGCTCGTTCTCGCCCCTCTCCCCCCCCCCCCCCCCCCCCCCCCCCCCCCCCCCCCCCCCCCCCTCCTCTCCCCCCCCCCCCCCCCCCCCCCCCCCCCCCCCCCCCCCCCCCCCTTCCTTACCAAAGCAATGCACTTTATGTGCGCTTTTAATTCTTTCTCTCTTCTTCCGTTTCCTTCTTCTCCTCCATCCCATTTTCCACACACTAAATGCTTCTCTGACGTTGACCGTCTTCAGCTTCTGCTTCGGCCTCGACTCCGACAAACAATACCAACTCGGCACTGCCATCGCCTGTCGGAGATCGTCGTCGTCAGGGCCTCTCTCGAGCACGTCGATACCTAGCCTCTCGACAGTCGGCTTTGGATTCCTTCCAAAACGTACGAGATCATCCTGTCATGGCCGACTTCGCCGACGCAATGCTGCACCGTCGTCCGGGCCAGGCTGCCAACCATGGCCCCCCGGACGAGGCATCGCTTAGGCAGCTGCAGCTGGCACGCGGTGCAATCTCCAGCAAGATGATTGCCTCGAGGACCGCTATCCAGACACTGCAGAGCGTCGACGTCAATCAACTGTCGGGCAATGAGCGGAGTAAGCAGGCGTCTCCCCTTGTCTGGCCTCTGAAGTCGGCTGCTGCTGTTGATCAGGAGCTAACTCTCTGCTTGCTTCTCAGCGTGCATCATATGCTACAACGACTATGGTGTCGAGAGTCCCGAGGGCAGTGTCGAGTCTCCCGTCCGCCTGCCCAAGTGCAAACATGTCTTCGGCAACATTTGCATCAAGAAGTGGCTCGAGGACTCGGACAACTGTCCTTACTGTCGCGACAAGCTGCCGTCGGAACCCAAGACGGCTCAATCCGTGTCAGGCAGGGCTTTCATGAACCTGATGAGGTTACGTGGCATCACGAGGTAAGTGGTTTTACGCACCTGGCGTCCCGCATCATTCGTTATCTGTCCGATCCTGCATACATCTACCTACCCCGTACATTTCATGATGCTTACGCCCAATTAGCCTCCAAGAACATGTCTATGCTCACCTTCTCAGCGGTGCGACGCCTGACGAGCTCTTGGACGCCTTGACGAGGCAAAGCCGTGGCGCAGAGAGACGATCCCCGCCAGATGATGCCACCGGCGAGGATCATCGACGCACGCGGCAGCGGCGGAGTAGCCCTGCTCCTACCGCTGCCGCCAACCGTGCTGCAGCCTCGGACCACAGGTCCGCCGCCCACGATGATGATCTCTTGGCACGGGCCCTGAGGCGGGAACACGTGTCCCTTGCCGACGCGCAGCTCTTGCATTCGGGTGCCCCGAGGTCGGTCGCCGCCCTCTACGGGCGGGACAATAACGGTCTTTCTCCGGCTTCGGCGAGAGATTCTCAGTCGGTCCCGCCCCCCTGGTTCTCGCCGATGAACGTCCAACATCAGGACCAGAGGGACGTACCTGACGGAGCTGGCACCACAAGAGCGTCGTCTCAGTCTGGCTTGCGAGGATTTCCCAATTCTTCGGCCGTCCCGGCCGGGGCTCTTCATGGTCCTCGCTCTCAGGGAGGAGGTCATGCGTTTCGTCAGGCCGGCCTGTACATCGTGCACGGATCGGCAGACCAGGGATCCATGCCGTCCTCACCCTACGTCATCGAGCGACAACTGCCGAACCCATTGCAGGGGCACTCGCGACTGGATGACGTGGCCGGCTACGACGGGAACGTGCCCAGTCTCAGAGGATCTGTTCCTGGCCAGGGGGCACAGCAGTCGACGAGTGACGGTTCGCGACGGTGGCCATCGGCTCTTTGAAGACCCGACCTCGGTAAGGACGAGTTTGGACGGCCCAGCACACGTGGTCATGGCCATCGTCGGGTTACCATTGTCTTTCGTCGTCTCCCTTTTCCCACATCTTCCGATCTTGCAACCCGCCTGCCACCTTTCTTCTTCTTTTTTTTTTTCATAATTCTCCAATTCCCCTCTACTCTGTTGATTCCTCCCCCTCAACCCGCTATCCATTTCTATTACTATTGCGCTCACGGTTCGTACCTCGTGACGAGCTGTGGAAGAAGGCCTAGGGTTCCGGCAGCGTAACGGAGGGCCAGCGGCGAGGCCCTTGTTTTTTTTTCTTTATTTTTTTACACATCTTTCTGCTCCCTTCTTTCCCCTCGTGTTGTACATATGTACATACATTTTCCGTCCGCCTTTTGGCTCTCTGAATCCGCCGCGCTGGCTAGGTACATACCTACTGGACGATGCACCAGAGACGAGGGAAAAGGGGAAGCAGAAGGGCAACGCCGAGAGGGGGGGGGTGAAAGGTGAGAGGATCTGTTCCATGGACATGACAAGGAACATAGATTGCGCAAATGTGCATAATCATTAGACAAGCGAAGCCAAAGAGCGGCTGTCTAGCGAGACAGCTTTCTGAATGAAAATGAAAGCTGTATAAATGATGAAAATTCCGCGCCTCGGTGAAGTGTGATGATGAGGGCCCCTGATCCTCAACCCTACCTACCTACTCATCGAGGGGACGTAGTACAATGTAGGTATGCACACGTAGTAGATGCGTGTGCCGTACCATGTGTTTGTACGTATCTCAGTGTCTGTACATTGTATGCAGCCTGCAGGTGCTGTGATGGATGAGCTGAAGAAGCTCGAGAGGGCGAAGCTGTAAGCGCATCGGGCGGCTTTTCCATGTCCTTCCATGTCGGTATGCATGTGAGTGTGACACATGTGTGTGTTTCTAGGATAGAATCAGAATCCTAGAAGGTAGGCTGGATTACGGATATAGTATACAGATATATCACAGCTTTGCTATCGGTTGAGGAGGAGGTTACACGGATAATCTATAACTGATGAATGCCGCTTATATCTTCATCTCATCTATCCGTACCAGTCTATCATACATATATGTAATTGCATGAATACTACACACATATCCGTAGAAGCGGCTCCTATAGGATATAGAGTTACCCAGTCAGGTGAGGTAAAGGACCAGACGGCATGTGAAACAGGCTCCTGTGTTATTAGTAGTATAAATAGGATGTTCTTAACCCACCTGATCATCATCTTTTCCATACAAGGGCAATGAAGAGAGTCTGACGAATTTCTACATACGTAACGTGTATGATACTATCGTCACGATCTGAGGCTATCAACTACAACGCCATCCCAACTCACCCACATGAATATACATACATGGACAAGGTCGTCTTCGTCTTCGTCTCTTGGGGGACAGCGACGGCCCTCGAAAGCGGGAGCCTGGCTTTGTGGACCACGAGCCTGGTGCTCTTCTGGCTCGTGGCCTGGGCCGTCTGGACGACCTTTGTGTACCCGCACCTGGTGTCGCCGCTGCGGAGGCTCCCGGAGCCGAAGGGGGCACATTGGCTTCTGGGGCATGCGCCGAGACTGATGGGGCCGTCGGCGGGAGGGCCATTGAGGGAATGGATCACGGAGATGAAGCACGATGGACTCATCCGATACCGGTTCGCCTTTAACCGCGAACGGCTCCTGGTGGCGTCCCCGCGCGCCCTCGCCGAGGTGCTGGTGACGCGGAGCTACGACTTCCGGAAGCCGGCCGCGGTGCGGACGACGCTCGGCCGCGTTCTCGGCAACGGCCTCCTCCTGGCGGAAGGGGAGGAGCACCGACGGCAACGGCGTGGTCTCCAGCCGGCCTTTCACTTCCGACACATCAAGAGGCTGTACCCCGTCTTCTGGGACAAGGCCGGGTCGGTGGTGAGGGCCATGACGACGGCGTGCGGGGGGGAAGGCGGCGCCGCCGTCCTCGAGGTTAACTCGTGGGCTTCGCGCTGTACGCTTGACATTATGGGCGTGGCGGGTATGGGGGTCGAGTTCGGGGCGGTTGAGGAGCAGGAGAAAGGGGATGGGGATGGGGATGGGGACTCTTCGGCGCTGATGCCGGCTTACGTCTCGCTTTCGACGCCTTCGTCTGATGCGAGGCTTTTGCTGGTGCTGGGGAGCTTTTTGCCTGGTTGGTTGGTCAGGAGGATTCCGCTTCGGCGGAATGGTGTCGTGGACGAGGCGGCGGGGAGGATCAGGGCCGTCTGTCGGCGGGTGATACGGGAGAAGAGGGAGGCGAGGCTGGTGATGAGCCGAACAGAAGAGGGGAATACGAGTCACACCGAGGGAGAGAGGAAGAAGGAGGATGAAACGGACGGGGATATGCTTTCGGTGATGCTGTCCGGAGGCCTCTTTAGCGATGAGGAGTTGACGGATCAGTTCATGACTCTCTTGGCTGCTGGGCACGACACGACGGCTTCCGCCTTGACATGGGTTGCTTACCAGATGGCGAGACACCCTGATATACAGTCTCGGCTGAGGGAGGAGATTCGAGCGAGGCTACCGTCGCCGGCGTCTTCGTCGTGGAAGGGGGATGAGAGTAAAGAGGATAGGAAGCAAGAAGAGGTGGTGGTGGTGTTGACGGGCAGCCAAGTAGAGGGCATGCCATACCTTCAAGCCGTCTGCAGCGAGGTGCTGAGAACATACAGCCCCGTTCCCATGACGATGCGCGAGGCCGTTCGCGAGACGACGGTTCAGGGTCAGAGGGTGCCGCGCGGGACGAAGGTCGTCATCTCTCCTTGGGCGACGAACTTGGACGGGAGGATTTGGGGCGCGGACGCGGGGGAGTTTAAGCCTGAGAGGTGGCTTCGTCGGAGGGGACGAGAGGAACGAGAAGGTCGTCGTCGTCGTCGTCGTCGTCGGGCTTTGATTCCGGGAGGAGATAGAGATGGAGATGATCCTTCTCCTCTGCGAAAGTACAGTACTGACGACAACAGCAACAATAACGACGACGAAGACAGAGGCGGCGTCAGCAACTACGGCTTCTTGACCTTTCTACACGGGCCCAGGAGCTGCATCGGGGCCAGCTTTGCGAGGGCCGAGTTGGCCTGTCTCGTCGCTGCCTGGGTAGGGAGGTTTGATTTCGAGCTTGTGGATGAGGGTTTGAGGGACGAGAAGAGGTTGGAGTTTAAGATGGGGGTTACGGCGAGGCCGGCTGGGGGGATGCATCTGCGGGTGAGGGTCGTCGAGGGGTGGTGATAGGTCATCATATCATGTCAGACTCACTGTCAGGGCGTAAGATGGAGTTGATAAGAGATGGTCGTGAGAACTGTTGAAGTGATGAGAAGAAATCAAGGTGAAGATTCGGTGAGAAGTTAGTACATACATAAGAAATAAGTCAATTCTCACCGCCACGCGCCTCGGTGAGTCTTTTGACTCTTGACACTCTTGACTCTTGAGAATCACAGTCTACTGTCTCAGTGCCTTGACATCTTATCGGGTCGTCCAGACCTCACGGGGCAGTATCCTTAGAAGTATCCATATTCTATATCGTCCGTGAGTCGTGACCGTAGCCTTAGTACATATGAGCCCGAGCAAGGATATATGTACCATGTATACGGATAACTCGTGACACGGGGGAGACGGGTAGCTGTAATTTCAGCCCGCGGAGGAGGGTGCAGAGAGAGACAAGAGCCAGCACACACTCCTTGCACATATGTACATACATGATACCGCGCCTGTCTGTCTGTTAGCAATATGCAGCGTAAATAACGATTCGCATGATGCATCTATTATATGTACGTCTGCGTGCAGAGCTGCTTCCTCTCTCTCTACCTATCCATCCACCTGATTATATCCATTGGCCGTCCATCCAGTCATAGCTCAGGTGTAGGTAGCAGGCCAGCAGTCCATCCATCCATTCATAGCCATCCAATTATATAGCCGTGCAGACAAAAAAAAACTACTGCTACCTATCCCCTCCTCCTCCTCCTCCTCCTCCTCCTCCTCCTCCTCCTCATCCTCTCTCCCCCGGGGTCAAATCCCAGCCACCTCATCTCTCCTTGTTGTTACCTTTGATTGTTTATTTTTTTTTCTCTCTTCCTTTCTTCATCTTCCCCTCCCCCGGTCTCTCTCCCCCATCTCTCTTACCATCTGCCCTATCCATCCCTTGTTACGGAATTCTCTCCGTATCTACCGAATATTCCTCCCATCACCATCCCCAAGTAATACGAAAGCCATCCTGCTGAAGATCAAGGACCCCATCCAAGATGATGCGCCGCCGCAGCCCTGATCGCTCGCGGAGGCAGCCACCGGCGCCCATCGACCGCGGCACCAGACAACAAAGGCCTTATTCGGCTGATTCGTCTTCATCGTCGGCCTCGCTCGTCGACATCTCTCGCCACTATCCCCGCGCCGCTCGTATCGGCGCCGTCCTCTCCACCTTTTTCCGCGCCCCGTCGGAACGGACTCCCCACCAGCACCACCAACGCCGTCGTCGCCGTCGTCGCCGTATCTTCTCGTTCGGGAACGCGTCGTCGTCTTCCTCCATCAACTCCGATCTCGCCTATGGAAACGGCTATGTTGCCCGTCCCAAGGACTATCCGCCTTCTCGACATGTCGCCGCTGATGATGCTCGCACCGACGAGGAGATTCTCGACATCGGCCGTCAGCTTTCCCATCTCGCCCGTAGACAGAATCAACGGGACCTGCGCGCTGCCGGCAAGAGCCCGTCGTCATTGTCTGCTCTCTCTACAGCCGCCGCGGCTGCGACCGTGACTGGTTTGCGACGGAAGCGCTCGACTTCCGCCCGTCGCGGCACCGATAGCTCCGCGCCCCGCCCTCCGGCTTCGGACGATGACGATGACGACGACGACGATGATTGGGAATCCGCCTCTGAAGACGAATCAAGCGATGCCGCCGACTCCGAGTTGGCCTACGGCTCCGCTCTTGCCCAGCCCGCCGCTCCACTCCGCAATCGGCACAACTCCGCCGTGGATCCCCGCCTCTTCGGCCCCGTCAATTCCCTCCGCGGCCTTGTCACCCCTCGTCCCTTCAGCGACGACGAGTCGGCTCTTCCGGCTGCGCAGCATCATCATTTCAACCGTCTGCGTCGTCTTGAGCCGGCCGACGAAAGGACTCCCATGAGGGAGCTCCGTCCGATACCGACGGCGGATCCAAACAGCTTCGATGTCGACACCCTTTCTTCCACCTCGCTTCCGCAAGCCCGTCCCCGACCTGCTCCCGTACCCTTACAGCAGCCGGTGCCCAAGGCTCCTGTGAAGCCCAACGTCTTCGAGGCCGATAAACTCGACGAGCAGCGCGAATGGAGGGAACCGCGTCAGCGCTCCGAAAAGGACCTTGATGCCGTCAAGGGAGCGACCGTTGCTGCCGTCGCGCTGGGCACTGTTGTGGCCGCGGAGAAGAAAGATCATGACAAGGATGAGAGGCGGATGAAGAGCAATCGTCACTCGGAGTCTGAGAGACGCCATCGTCACAAGAGCCCCGAGCGATCGGAACGTCGTCATGCGGATTCTGATAGACGTCATCGCCACAAAAGCCCTGAACGACCAACGAGGAGCGAAACGGGGTCGAGCCGTCGAGAGCAAGATGCTGATCGCGATAGAGAACACCGTAGGTCCTCGAAGCGCGACTCGCATTCCTCATCCAAACGCTCCTCCGACGACCGATACTCCTCGTCCAGGCGCTCCGAAGACCAACAACCCCGTGACAAGTCGACGCGCTCCGGGGACGAGACTCGCCGGGGGAAACAACGCGACACTGTCATCAGCTATGCTGCCGCATCGGAGGCCCCCAGACGCCGGCGCGACGACATCGTCATCGAGCCGGAGCCGGAGAGGCGCGACGCAAAGACGGCATCTCGGGATGGCGGCAGCTACAGGCATGACCGAGGCGACGACCACCGACGACCAGTCGACTACGATCCAGGCTCTCGGCCTCGTGACGCTGAAGATCGTCGCAGCGCCCGCGAAAAAGAAAAGGCGCCCATCAACCCTTTCCAGTTTCAAGTGCGTGACGACGACGAAAACTACGAGATTGTGGCGCCGAAACCTTCCCCTCCTCGTGTCGACCGAGAGCGTTTCGATGACTGGTCGCCGACTCCGTCGCAGCCAGGTCAGAGGCGCAGCAAGAATGATTCCGTGGACGAGCAACAGCGTTCCTACAAGGGCCAGAGCAAGAGGCGTCAGGAAGATTTGCCCGAGGGCGAGCCTGGAAGCTACCGCCATCGTAACGAGAAGCGTGGAGACAACGGGAAGCGTGCGGACGAGCATGTGCGCGACAGTGCCGGGCATGGTATCGCACCAGCCGCAATCGCAGCTGCGGTAGCCGCCGCCGTCGGGGCATCACGTTCACGAGAGCGTCGTCGTCGTCGAGATGAGGAATCGGACGGTCACGGCTCCAGAGAGCGCGACGACCAATCCCGGGACCCGATCCAGGAAGAGGCGAACCGTTACTACCGTGAGAACGCTCGTGCACAGAAGACGGCCCCTGGCCAAGACGCCTCCCGCCCTCGGGAGTCTGATGACTTCGTGGCCAGCGGCGCTTGGAACGAGGACTTCTCGTTTGGACATCCTACCATCGTGACTCCTCCGCGGAAAACCGAGGATCTTTACGGTGCCCCCGATGCCGATGTCCGGATCGATAACAAGATTTATCCACGAGACATCACCCGTTTCCGCTCGGCCGCGGGAGAGACGAGACCCGCACTGTTCAGTGCCCGAGATCCGTCGTGTGAACGTGACCGTCCTCTGCTCAACCTCGTGTTTCCCACGCCGGACTGCAGTCGCCATGCTACACCGGGGCCGGATGCAGCGCGGGTCGAGGACGAGAGCAATCATCCGGTAGAGCCCTCGCCGCCGGAGGAGCCCATTCACAGCGCAGTCGGAGGTTCAAGGGGTGAGGTCGTGGTGACCCAGCCTTCTACGCCCAAGTCCGTCACCTGGGGGGAGAACTCGACCAAGAGATTCGAGGTGGAGAGCCCCGAGCCGCGTAGCGATGTGGAATATGTCGGTCGCGAGGTTGCCGCTCAGCCTACGGAGAGGCCCAGGCCGTCGCTCGAGAAGACAAGTCGATGGGGCGCCATGGCCGATGCTTTTACTGGGACCAAGTTCTCTGAGCCAGAAGACGATGAGTCTCGGGCAAGGGAATCCGAGAAGCCTTCCCCGAAGGCAAGGGATATTGAAAAGCCTTCCTCCAACCGTGAACTGCGAGATGGAAAGGACATGGGTCGTTCGAGCCAGGTTTCCATCGACGAATCCTCTACCGCTGCGCCGCCGGTCCCCGGTCCGAAGCCGGAGCGGATGCCTGGAGGGTTTTCCGATGATATAGACTTCGCGGCCACTCTCGCGGCGGGTCTTCAGGACAGTGGCTTCGATCCCGACATCGTCATCAACGACCCTGCATACCGACGTCGCGATTCCCCTCCCGGCGAGAGCGAGCCAAATGGGGATGACTGGGGTAGCAAGGCGACAATCATGAGCCCCAAGAAAGGTCACGACGCCCCTGGCGAGAAAGTCGTCGGAGAGTCTGGCCGGGCAAGCGGAGAGGCCGATCTGAGCCGGGACGAGCCCACTGTTTTTGATGAGCAGATCGAGATGCCCAAGAAGCTGAGCAAGAAAGAGAGGCGGAGATTGGAGAAGGAGAAGCTCGAGAAGCAAGCGCTTGATGCCGCCGCACCTGAAGCCCCGTCACTTGTCTCCGCGATGCCCGCTGTCGAAGCCAAGTCTGCTGTCGAAGCGGAGACTCCTGCCGATGACGGTTGGGCCGAGGTGCCCAAGAATATGAGCAAAAGGGAGCAAAAAAGGTTGGAGAAGCTCGAGCGTCAGGCTTCCGATGCAGCAGTATCGTCTGAAACCCCACCGCCTCTCGTCTCTTCGGCCGATGCTCCCCGCAAGGTCAGCAAGAAGGAGCAGCGCAGACTTGATAAGGAGAAGAAAGCACAAGGCATGATGTCGCCCAAAGACAAGGAAGATGCAGAGATTGTTGTCGAGTCCAGAAGGTCTCCAGCGGCTGAAGACGATGACTGGGAAGAAGCAGATGGAAAGAAGAAGTCGAAGAAGGGAGGAAAGGAAGATACAGGAATTGTCAGCGAGCCCCGAAGGCCATCAGAGGCTGAGGACGATGATTGGGAAGAAGCAGGTGGGAAGAAAAAGTCGAATAAGGGCAGAAAGAATCGAGGGTTCGGTGAGGACGACGACGACGACGACGACGCCGCCGCCGCCGCCGTATCCAAGGTATCCGTCCCTACCGATGCCTTTGACGATCTGCAATCGCTCAAGAAGGCGTCACCCGACGATGATTGGGAGATGCCAGGCAAGCATAAGAAGGGACGCAAGAGAGACCCTCATGATTCGCCCACACCATTCGCGGCGCCGTCAGAAATGTCGACGGGAAGTTCTTCTCACAGACGAAGCAGGAAGTCGAAGCAGAAGGGCGGTGTCGATGACGGCGGATACTCTAGCGACGAGCCTCCGAGCCGTCAGAAGCGGAACCTGTTCGAAGACCGCGACGTCAGCTCAGTCGTGTCCGAGCCTCGATATGACGAGCGGAAGCACGAGAGGCGGGCAGGCAAACGACGGTCCTCTCGCCATGGGGACGCCGCCGGCGATAACGAAGGAGAGGATTTGGATGACGACGCAAAGTCTGCTGCCTCGGCTCCCGGGCCGTCCCGTCATCGGAGCAAAGAGCCGCCACCGGAGAAGAAGGCGGGCGGTCGATTTTCCAGCTTCTTCAAACCCGGAGGGAGCAAGGAGAAGGACGAGGCGAAGAAGGATTCTTTTTTTGAGTCTGCCGGCACCTTTGGCGCAGGTGTCGGCTTGGCGGAGGCCGCTGCTGGTCTCGTTCGCCCCCATGCCACTACCGAACGCTCCTCCACGGAAAGGGAGCGTGACGCCCTCGAGACTCCTATCACTTCCGTACGAGCCGAGGAATCTAACGATGCTCTTGATCCGGACATTGCCCCACGAGCCATCAAGCCGGCCATCGACCCCCAATACGGCGATCTTCTACCTTTGCCCCCGAGCGAGCCGGGAAGCCCTCGAGAGGCCCCTGCAGGGTTACCGAGCCTGCCGGATAGCCGTCCCAGCACGCCGCCTGACGAGCGGAGCTGGACACGACGTGACTACCTGACCCGTCACCACCGCCGCGGCCGGAGCATGCAAGAGATCCCTACCAACAACAACAACAAGACCCTTGCCAGGACCCCTACCAAGACCCCTAGCAGCACGGCCATACCGTTATCCTGGAGGCTTGGTCAGAGAGGATCACCTACGACGCCTAGTTCGAGCACTTTCCGGTCTGTCACCGCGGAGTCTCCCGTCGCTGGCGCTTCGGACGTTTCATCTTCTTCCAAGAGGCGAGCTCGTCATGTTTCCTGGGATAGCAGTCGAGAGATGATTCCACTTTGTCTGCTGCGGCAGCCGCTCAACATGCCGACGAAGAAGCATTCACCACCGGAACGACAACAGCAACAACAAGAAGAAGGAGGAGGAGAAGAGGTATCTTTTGCAGACGGCGCGATTCCAAGCAGTAGCGAGTTACCGCCCATCCCGTCCAGCGAGCCTCTTTCGCGACAATCTCCTGCCCCCGAGCCCGATGATGCGGATGATGGCACCGTTTTGGAAGGATGCGGTCTCGGCACCCTGGGTACCGTAGATCCGAGGCTTCGGCTCGACATGGGTAAAGCTTCGGCCTCTGAAGGCGAGGACAGTATTGGCTCTGCGGAGACGACGCCCAAGGCTGAACTCCAGCCCGAACTGCCGGTTTTGCCTCCTTTGGACGATGAGGATGGTCATCATGATCATCATCAGCAGAAGGAAGATGAGAAGGGAGAAACGCAGCAGTTTGAGCCTGACCCTGTTGAGTCGACGTCCAAGAATCGAAGTTCTTACTTGCTTCTCTCCTCGTCGCCTTCTATTGGGTCAAACAACTCCGTCGATAGGGAGTGCGCCTTGCAGAGCCCTACCAGATCGTCTTCGCCATCCTCGAAGCAGGTCGTCGGTGCGGGAGGCGCGGCACGGCGGCGTGGTGTCGAGGATTTGAACTCACCGGATTCCCCGGACGAGCACTTTTCCGACGCGATGGAAGGGCAGCCTGGGGATGAGGTTGCTGCTGCTGCTGAGGAGGAGGCTGGCGACGACTTGCTGTCTGCTCGCACTGGTATTCATCCTCAGGAGGAGGTGATTGGCTTGGGGGATGTTTCCGCCGATGTCGTGCAACAGAATGTTACGGATTCTTTGCTGCATCCTGGTGAGGAAGAGGGGGCAGATCAGGGTCTACCGGGAGCTGAGGCGGCTGGTTTCGACATCCCTGCGTCCGAGGACACGGCGAGAGAGACGGTGCCGGAGCAGGTCGTCGATACGTCGTCAAGTCAGGTGAAAGCTACTTCAGTCGACAATATGTACGAGTCCGAGGATGTGTCTCCCGGCACGCTGGAAAGGTTGTTCGATACGCAATTGATTCAAGAGCCTGCATCACCAGTCGAAAACATGTCCGGTTCTAATGAAACTTTATCGTCACGAGACGCTGGCCTAGCCGAAGCGCCTGCGGATACCGAGGGAGGTCGTGAACAGCAGGATGCGGGACAGGCTGTCGAAATTAACATTGATGATGTTGCGACACCAGGAGATGGGCACCACGACATTGCGGAAGATGAAGAAGCCGCTGTTTCTCAGTCGGATCGCGAGGATGAGCCTCATGCCGTCGTCCTGCACGCTTCTGAGGGAGTTGAGCCGCCGTTCAACACAGCCGCCGCCAAAGCACTTGAGACCGTTGAAGAACGTGGTGGAGAGCAGAACGTTGCGAGGGCCAGTGAAGTTGATATCGGTGACGTTCCGATTTCAGGAAATGGCTACGTCGTTGCCGATGAGCAAGCCAATGTCACTCAGGCAGGCCATGAAGAAGTTGAGCCTGACGCTGCCACAATGCCCGCTTCCGATGCGTTTGAGCCGCAATTCGCTACGAACGCTACGAAAGAGACGAAGACAGTCGACGAACCTGAGGAAAAGCGCGACCTTACGGTGGCCAGCACTGCTGATCTGACTCCCGATGTGCAATCAGTCTTTGAGGCGATGGTCGCAAATGCTTCCGCGACGAAGAACGATGGGGCTCAGCCGATGGAAGAGCCGCGCGCCGTCAAAGCACCGGATGCTGCCCGAGACCAGGACGACAAGCCCGAGCTGGATGAGGACCAAACGCGCTCAAAAATGGTCAGCGATACCGACGCGGCAGCCGACGTTCAGTCTGTTTACGAAGCCATGGTCAAAGCTATTGCCGCGAACGACGAGGGGGGATCCGAGCCGCGAGAGGAGACGAGAAGTATCAAAGAGCTGCAGACTTCGCAGAAAGAGGAGATGAAGAAGCAGCAAGGCTCGTCTGTGGCTAGCGACGCCGACGTACTGTCGGTTTCTGATGTCATGATCCGGAACGCTGCCGTTTCCGACGATGAGACTGGGCCGCTGGGAGAGAGGAGTCGCGAAGCGTTGGGACTTGTCCCGGAACAGGATTCTCGGGAGCTGTCTTCTGATCTGATGGCCGAAGCGAGGGTTGTTGAGGAAGCCGTGCGTCAAACTGCTGCCGTTTCTGACAACGACGATAAAGAAGTGGAAGATGTCGGCCGAAAAGCGTCGGAGACTGAGAAACGACAGGATCAAGAGGAGCTCCCTTTCACCGGTGATACTGACCCGACATCGCAGATTCAGCTGGTGTCTGAAGCCATGCTTCGGACTGTCAACGATGAGGCTCAGCCACTGGCAGAGACGGACCGCGAAGTCGTGCAAACTTTCGCCCAGGATCATGATCAACAGGAGCTTTCTTCTACCGCCAACACTGACCAGACGAAGCTGATGTCTGAAGCTGCTGACGATGAGGCTCCCCCGTTGCTAGAGACGGGTCGCGGAGCTGTGCAAACCTCTGTCGAGGAACAGAATCAACAGGTTCGGTCGTCCACCGACGAGACTGACCAGATGCCGCCGATTTCTGAAGTCATGCTGCGAACTGCGGATGACGAGGCTCAGCCGCTACAAGACGCGAGTCATGAAGTCTTGGAGACTCTCGTCCAGGAAGAGGATCAGAGGGATCTGTCCTCGATGGGTAGCACTGACCAAACAGCCCACATGCAGCCCATCTCTGAGGTCATGCCTGATACCACAGCCCTTGTCGACAATGAAGCCATGATACCGGAAGATACGAGTCGCGAAGCTTTGGAAGAGAATCAACCGAACCTATCTTCGACCGACAACTCTGGTGCGGCAGCACTCATGCAGCCGGTTTCTGAAGCCATGCCCGGAACTGCTACGCTTGCGGAGATTGAGGCTATGCCATTGGTCGATGCAGACCGCCTTGAAGGATTGGAGCTTGGTGAGGGCCAACAGAAGCAAGATCGATCAATGGCCGGCAAGGATGATCCAGTAGATGACGCGCAATCCGAGCCTGAAGCCATACCTGAGACTGATACCGCCCTTGTCGACGATGAAGCTGTGCCGCGGGGAGATACAAACCGCATCCAAGTATGGGACTCTGCCCCGGCAAACGTGGGGCACGACCGGTCCGTGGCCGAAGTGCAGGCGGTTTTCGAGGCCATGGTAAAGAATGCTGTCGGAAGCGAAAACGAGGCTGTCCTGTCCGAGGCTTCGGCAGTCGTTCCTGGACAGGAGGAAGGAGATCGGTCTGTGATCGCTGATACTGATGTCAATCACACGGCATCGAGGGTTGCTCCTTGTGTTACGAGGGAGCATCATGAAGTCGGCCCTGGCTACCACGAAGGCGCCCCTGACGATGACGAATTCGCGCCTGAGCACCGCCAAGTCACTCCTGAGCACCACGAACTCACTTCTGAGCACCACGAAGCCGTGCCCATCATGGTTGTGACTGATCCTGTGCCCCAGGAGGCGAACGTGATCGAAGCTATGGAACCTACACGGCTACCGGAGCAACAGCCAGTGAACATCGACGTTCGTGGCATTGGTGATTCAGACCCGAGCTTCCAGATCAACGTTTGGGAATGGCCAAAGGCTCAAGAGACAGATGAGCAGCATAACGTCACGTCTGAGTCCGAGGCCTCCCCTGGGGAGGCGAGTCCGGCTGGCGAATTAGAAGGTCCCGTCACTGAAGTCAAGCCCGTCGTCGATGATAACGACCCGGAAGCTGTCGATCAAGACGCCGGATCAGTATCAGCTTTTGATATTCCCGCCATCGTTGTTGATGGTTCTGATGCAGACTCCGGTCCCGCCAACGCGCGCAACACAGATGAGCCAATCCCGGCCAGTGGCAACGTGAGGACTCACGCAGGCATCCGGATCATCGATGCCCTGAACGACGACGTCTCAACTGCTCGGTCTGCAGACGTTGAGGACCATCGTGGGCCGGACGAAGAGCAGAACGTGACAGACATCGTGGATCAGTCTCTCTCCGAGGGGCCTGTTCCTGCTGCTGCTCTAATGGATGTCCCCATTATTCGGATCAACAGTCCTAGCACAGATTCTGGTCTCGACGACGCAGACGTAGATGAGCCAGCAGAGATAAGCGACAACTTCAGGACAGGAGCTGGCTTTGAAGGTCCTGGATTTTCATTCGACGAGGGCTCCGCCTCTCAGGTTACTCAGGTCACTCGGGTTGCTGAGGTCGAGGGGAGTGATGAGCCCTACGAGGAGGCGGATGTTGCTCAAGTTCCATTCATTCGCATCGACAGTCCTAGCACAGACTCTGGTCTCGACGGCACAGATATGGGCCAGCAAGCAGAGGCCGGCGATGTCTCGCGGACGCAAGCTGGCTACGAGGGCTTTCGGTCTACTTTCGACGAGGTCTCCGCTGTTCAGGTCACTCAGGTCGTGAAGAGTGACGAGCCTCTCGAGAGGGCGGAAACTGCTCAAGATTCTCCCATCCTCCGTGCCGACAGTCCAACTTTGGATCTCGCCAAAGACACGAACGAGCCGAGGAGCGACGATAGAACTGCGCTGACCGGTGACCGGGATCTCGAGCCTGAAGACGACGGGACCCTGCCTACTCAGGGTACGGAGACTGAGCAACGTAGCGAGCCGAGCGAGCAAGACAGTTCAACCAAGGTGGCGGAACAGCCCACTTCCACAGTGGTCAGCGCAGAAGATGAAAGCCGTGAGGGTCCGGAATCCCGGGAGAAGACGAACGGCAAGAGGAACTCGAAGCAAAGAAACAAGAAGAAGCAGAAGAAGAAGCAGGGACGGGGAAGCCTGCTCGGGACCACGACAGAGTCTGCGCCCGTCAGCCTGAGGGAAGGCGAGTCAGGCTCTGCGGTCGACTCCCCTGCCGTTACGGAGGCTGAAGTGGTTGATGAAGAGGCAATGGGGCCTTCGTCTGATCAGATGGTCACTTCGGCCGATCCCATCGTTGCTCCGTCTGGTCCAGTTGATGATGCGGCTGTTCAAGCCGATACTTTGCCGCATCAAGTCCTCACTTCGTCGAACGCTATCGACTCTTCTTCCGATATGGTGGACGTTTCCTCTCGTCAGCTCGACTCTACGCCCTATTCAGTACAAGAACAGCCAGACCTGGTTGAGAAGGATCCGTCTGTTCTGACTGACGTCCCGACTATGCTTGTTAACGCTCCGTCTCCTCAAGTGGACGCCTCGGGTGGTGATCCGGTTGTGGCTCCTCCGTCTGATCTCGTTGATATTCTGCCTGTTACAGGCGAGACTCCGTCTGATCCAGCCAAAGAGCAGAGCGATCTGGTTGAAGCTCGGTCTATTCTACCTGATGGTCCGCCTGTTGCAGACGACGCTGCCTCTACTCAAAGCGATACTCCGACTGGTCTGGTCGAGGCTTCGTCTGACTTGGTTCATCTTTCGCCTGTTCCAGCGGACGCGTCGTCTCCTCAAGTGGACGCTGTGGCACACGCAGCCAGGAATCAAGATGATTCGGCAGAGGCTCCGCCTGATCTGACTGACATTGGGCCTTCTACTCAGATCAACGCTACGCTTGAAGATCAGGCAGAGAAAGCGGCAGAGGCTTCATCTGGTCTGATTGACGTCCCGCCTGTTCAAACCGCCGTTTTATCTACTCAAGTCGACTCTCCGACTGTTCCAGCTGATGCTCCCACTGATCTACTGGATTCTCCGGTCGATTCACCCGACTCTCCGTCCAGCCTAACCAAAGCTCTGGCTGACATGATCGACACCCTCTCTGTGCCACAAGACGCGCCATCCGATTCGGCTAACGTTTTGTCGAAGAAGGTGGATGCTCCGTCTACTTCGACTGGTACTTCTTCCACCGCGATGCAGGCTGGCGTTGAATCGGCTGATTCTGCACCGGAGCCCCTGTCCATTGCGGAAAGGAGCCCTCTCCTGTCACCGGCATTGGTTCAGGAGGAAGTCCCAGCAATTGCCGCCGAAGAAGATGAGAACGCGTTGCCCGGGTCTCATGTCATCCCGCCTACCGCGGCAGAAGGAACGGCAGAATCTGGCGACTCAGATCAACTCAGTTCTTCGTCTGGCGCGACGAAGGGAAAAGTCGAACCAGGCGAACCCATCGACGCTTCGTGGGCCGCCGGGAATGGGATGTCGGAACCTGCAGAGCTCATGAAAACGGTTCCGCAAGAATCCTTCCCTGACGGCCTCGCCGAAGACAATTCAAGGCTCGACGAAGTTCTTTCGTCAGCCGAACTTCCTGCTTTACCCTCTGCTATGGAAATTGAGGCAGAATTGACTGAGGCTGCGTTGATGGGCGCTTCTACCACTGCCTCGGATGACAGAAAAGAACCTGCCAAGCCGATGGAAACCTCTTTGCAAGACTCTGTACCTGAGGGCCTCGAACAAGACGTGACGAAGTTTGACGAAGCATCTGCGTCAGCTCAACCCGCCGCACTACCCGTTGCGGTGATGGACGTGGCCGAGCCAGCCGGACCTGTATCGTCTGACACCGCGGATGACAAGACGAAATCGGTCGAGGGGATTCCGTTCAATCGACGGGAGCCTTCCTCTCCGGATTCCGTTCATGACGAGCCGAAGAATGACGAGAGAGCGTCTTCTGCTGGATCCGCTGAATTGCCAATCGCGATGGAAGCTGGTGTCGAACTTGCTCAGCCCACCATGGTCAAGACTTCGTCCAATGCCGTGAAAGACCACCAGGACTCAGTCAAGACTCCTGATCAGCTGGAGCCTTCCTTTGCGGATCCTGCGCATGAGGAGTTGAAACGTGGCAAAACCACCCCCTCAGCTGAATCCCACGCGTCGCGTCTCACAGAAGATGATGAAATTGAACAAGCGAAGCCTCCCTTGCCAAAAGCTTCGCCCATCATTGATGAAAATCAAGAGAAATCTGCGGAGAACTTTCCTCTTGGCCAAACGGAGCCGTCCGATCAAGAAAACCCCTTCGCGGATCCTGCAGTCGAAGAGCCGAGGCAAAGCGAAACCGACCCGTCAGCGAGAACCATCGTATCGTACCTTATAGAGGATAGCGAAGTCGAAGAAGCTGAGCCTGCTGGGGTCGGAGCTTCGTCCACGGCGACAGACAACGAAGAGGGTTCGGCTGAGGTCATATCTTCTAATCGAGTAGGTTTGTCCGATCAACTAGAGCAGTCTGATCAACGAGAGCCGGCCCGTCAAGAACAGCCCTTCTTTGCAACCCCATCCAAGCAGCCGAAGAAGGATGAAACACACGAGGAGCCAAAGTACGATGAAATCAGCACGGCCAAGGCCAGGAAATCGCCTCTCCAAAGGGACGACGCGGTCAAACCAACTGAGCCTACTTCAATCATCGATGAGCCGTCCAACGCCCCGGACAACAAAGCCAAGGGAGCCGAGATGATCCCTGGTCAACCAGAATCCTCCACTGTTGGCGTCGCTCTTTCGACCGATGAGGCCACCGACAAGGCCAATCCAAAAGGCAGAATCGCGACTGCGACTGGGAAGAAGGCGGCTGATGTAAAGGCCGCAACCGGGGTCATCGTCGGCAAGGTCAGCTTACTTGCTGAGAGGTTCGGGGGCAGCAAGAAGAAGAGGAGGGGCAAGGCCAAGGTTGAAGACGAGCAGAAACGGCAGAAGGGGGACGTTCTCGACGACCAAGCTCGATTGAAGGACGCGGATGAGAAGAGGCCGGAGACGGAAGGCGGAGCAAGTGTGGGTAGGCAGTCGTCGGGTGGCGTGGAAGCAGCAGCGGAAGCGAACAGGTCTCTGGCCACGCTCGTCAGCGAAAGCTCCGCGGAGCCGGAGGCATCGAGCACAGGGGAATCCGAGGAACAACAAGAAGAGAGCCCGGTGTTGGGCCGCAACGAACCTGTGGGACTCCTCCGGCGGGAATGGGATGCTGAGGAGCCGGAAGGCGGGCTGCTGGAAGAGCAGATTGCAGAAGTCATGTCGGAAGTGCAGTCGAGCGGGCCGTTGCCGGCGGTGCAGGAATGTCCCGAGGCCGAGGCCGAGGCGGAGGGAATCAAGATGGACGAGGGATGGCCGCTGCGTGACAGCGGCATCGGAGCAGGATCGCCCAGACCGTGGGGGCGACGGGTGACGAGAGGGGTGCAGCGCGATAGCGGCGTGCACACGGGCACGGAGGCGGAGGAGAGGAGGATGCCGAAGGTACGGGCCGGGCCGAGACCGGGCACGGGAGCGGGAGCGGGGCTGGGAGAGAAAGAGGGAGATGGAGAGGGGGCGGGAGCGGGAGCGGAAGCGGGGCCGAGATCGGCAGAAGAAAAGGAAGAAGGGGCGGGGTCAGATCCACAAAGGCGCAACCGACGGAGCTCTGGCGAAGTGGGGCGACAGGGATCTCCGTTTCGGCCTGAAAGTCCAGGCATCAACGACTCGTTCCCCCCACTGCGACGGGTGAGCAGTCGAAGCGCCACCGGCGATTTGCGACGGTTCGGCAGCAACAGCAACATCGCGGCAGAGCGAAAGCCGAAGCCGAAGTCGAAGCCGAAGCCGGCGTCCTCGTCGCCGCCGTCGTCGTCATCGTCACCGTCGTCGTCGCCCACGCCGGTGGCCAACGAGGGTCGCGTCCGCGCCATGGCCACAACCGACGTCCTCGACGGCTTCGGCGAGGGTCGCGTCGGATCGCCCATGTCACCCACGCGTCCACACAGCATGCGTCGTCGCCAGAGCATGCAGGTGCTCGAGCTCGAGGCCCGTGTCGATCAGCTGTTGGCGGAGAACCGTCTGCTGATCGACGGCCGGGCCCGCGCCGAGGCCGAGCTCACGGCGCGAGCTGCCGCCGCCGTGTCCGCCCGCGACGGCGAGCTTGAATCTCTGCGCCAGTCGCTGCGCTTCTCGCAGGCCGAGGTGGCCCGTCTCGCCGAGGTCAACGACGGCCTGGCCAGCGCCAACGCCGAGCTGGCCGCCAGAGACAATCGAGATGCCAGCCTCGCCGACGCCACAGCCCGTCTCGACGTCGCCGAGGATCAAATCCGTCGTCTTCAGCGGGAGTTGGTCGATGCCAAGACGCCAGGCTTCCTGCGCCTCCTCGACGAGGACCACTTCGAGGGCCGATGCCAGCGGCTGAGCTCCCACGTGCGCCAATGGGTCATACGCTTCTCCAAATTCTCCGACATGCGTCCTTGCCGTCTGACGGACGAAATCGACGACGACAAGACGGTCGACCGGCTCGACGACGCCATCCTCGACGGCACCGACGTCGACTTGCTGCTGCGAGACCGCGTGCGTCGGCGCGACGTCTTCATGTCCGTCACCATGAACATGATCTGGGAGTTCGTCTTCACCCGCTACCTCTTCGGCATGGACCGCGAGCAGCGCCAGAAGCTCAAGTCGCTGGAGAAGCTCCTCTCCGACGTCGGGCCCGCCCAGGCCGTCCGCCAATGGCGCTGCGTCACCCTCACGCTCCTCGCCCGCCGCGAAGGCTTCCACGGCCAGCGCGAGCTAGACACCGAGGCCGTCGTCCAGGCCATCTACCAGACGCTGAGTCGCATCCTGCCTCCGCCCCTCAACCTCGAGGCGCAGGTCCAGTCGCAGCTCCGGCGGGTGGTGCGCGAGGCCGTGGACCTGTCCATCGAGATGCGCACCCAGCGAGCGGAGTACGTCATGCTGCCTCCTTCGCAGCCCGAGTACGACGCCGAGGGCAAGCCGTCTTCCTTTCCCTTCGACGCGTCCACCATGACGGTCACGGCCGGCGCCGGCACTACCACTACCACCACCACCACCAACACGGCCGCCGCCGACGACGAAGACGAAAAGCTCCTTGAGGATCGCGCCGCCGTCGTCCGCCTCGTGCTCTTCCCCCTCGTCGTCAAGAAGGGAGACGACCAAGGTCTAGGCGACGAAAACATCGTCATCTCTCCGGCCCAGGTCCTCGTCGCGTCAGACGACGACGAGAGGATCGGCTCCGCCGCCGCCGCACGTCACGTCACGCCCTCGAGCGATGCCGGCGGTGCCTCCCTCGCCGCTCCGAGCCGCGTCAGTCTCATGACGGAGAGATCCATCGACGTCCACTCTGACGTTCGACACCATCATCTTGCCAGTGGCGCCTGAGTGAATCACTTAGTTCTTTTGGGGGGGGGGGGTATTTTCCTTGTACGTATGATTGTATGTGTCAGTCTTTTGTGGGTTCGTTTTTGTTTATTTCATCATCTTGGTGTCAACGGTGACGAAAAGAAGGTTGGATTTTTTTTCCCCCGAGGTCTCAAAAAAAGCAACAGTCTGTGACGACGCTGGTGGTTCAGCGATTCGATGGCATTGTGTTCTCCCCTTCTCTTCTGAGCCTGTATGTATGTAATTTGATCTGGTTTTGATACATGTCTCTATAACCTCGGTTTCCTCTTTTTTTCTCTTCTTAAACGACGATGACGGCCGTTTCCATCAAAGTCAAGGACCATTGATATGAACAAATATATGTACCTAAAATCATACAAGACAAAGACAAAGACATTGCACGTTCATCCTTTCCTCGGATCGGCGGGATATCTCTCAGGGATGACGGAACGCCATCCGCGTAGCCAGGCGGCCGTCTTTTCGGCGTCGACCGGGTCTTGCTCCTCGCAGAGGCTGATCAACCACTCGAGGCGACTGGTGCGGCCTCGCTGGCCTCTCTCAAGGTCACGGACGATGACCTGGGCGAGGTGGACGAGCGTCGAGGGCGCGATCTTGCCCGTCAGTTTGCGCTGGTAGCTTGCGCAACGGGTGAGTCCGC
This sequence comes from Ophiocordyceps camponoti-leonardi (nom. inval.), assembly GCA_003339455.1. NCBI lineage: Eukaryota > Fungi > Ascomycota > Sordariomycetes > Hypocreales > Ophiocordycipitaceae > Ophiocordyceps > Ophiocordyceps camponoti-leonardi. Next base: position 89,816 of record PDHP01000061.1, read on the forward strand.
GCAGCGTCTGCCGGTCCGTCAGATGAGACGCCTCGAGCATCCAGTGGCTCATCTTGATGAGGAGGTTCATTTTGGCCTGAACTTCAGACGCTGCTACCGCGGCGGTTTCGTCTCCGTCTTCGTCTTCGTCTTCGACTTCTTTTTCTTCGTCTTCGTCGTCGTCGTCGTGATCGTCGTTGTACGTCATTTTGCCGAGGACCTTCCAGACCCAGCGCGGATTGATAGCCGGGTCCTTGATGATGCCCTCCACGTACTTGGCCCAATGAGTCCAGTTCCAGATCGCCAGCTCCTCTTTGCTCCTGCGCTGGATGAGGAAAGCATCGTACAGCTGGAGGGCAAGGGCGTGATGGTCACAGACTTGCGCTACAGTCAAGACAAGATTCATCTGGAGGGCGTCCATTGGCATGTCTTGAAAGGGGAGATTTGCCAGCGCCAGGGCCATGGTCCAGAAGCCGTTGATGGCGGCGAGGAAGGAGCACAACTCGCGCAGCTGTGCGTGGTAGTCCTGAGATGGTAACACGGCGCGAATCAGGATGGACCAGCGCCGGCTCATGAGCATCGACGGCATCGTCGACACCTTCTCGCCCAAGGGGAGGGCTCCCGTCACTAGGAAGCGGGCCGAGGACAAGTGCCACAGCTGCAGGCTGTCGAGACGGCTTCCCGGCTCCATGACGGCGTGATAGGCCTCGACGATGTCAGACGAGGACGCATGGCTGTCGAAAGCCCTGAGCAAGAGCCACGAGAAGCGCAGACGCTTACGTCTGTCAGCGTTGCCATCCTCTTGCTGCAAGACAAGGCTCCTCATCATGTCATAGATGTCGTGCCGCCGCGTCTCCGTCAGCCTGCCCAGGGCCTCATTAAACCTGACAAACTGGTTGAGGCGCAGGCTGGACACGAGACAATGTTCCGTCCGGGCGAGGGCGAGGACGAGCGCTAAGCCCAGGTCAGCTACCCGTTCCGACGAGATGTACGCTTGTAAATAGACCGGCATCATATCAATGAGTCGACTGAAGAGAAAGAGGTCGTGAAGGCCGTTCTTGGCGTTGCAGATGCGCTCGACGACGGCTAGCCATAGATCTGAGGAAATGAATTGGTCGTCTATTCGCTGCATATGACCCATGGCTCGGATCAAGGTGATGCGGATCATGACAGTTATGGAGTTGGCCACCCTGGACGGTATGCGAGACCTGGTCTCCGGGTCAAGAGGATCGAAGAGAGCATCCAGGAGGGGCAAGGAAAGCTCCCCTTGCTTGACCCTGACCCGAATCGATGCTTGGCATCCTTTGCACAGCTCAAAGAGTCTCTTGGTCGAGATCGTCTCTTCGGATTGGCAAACGATTCGTCGCAGAAGCGCAATCTCCTCCGGCAAGCTCATCTGCGCCGGAGCGGCTTCTGCTTCTTGGACGGCTGCGTCTGCTTCTGCTTCCGAAAAAGCCGCTCCGGCCAACATCTTGAGCCATGAGATGACCCTGGAAACAAGCCTTGACGCAATCGATGGCTGGTTCCTTAGTCTCCGATACTCGGCTGTCGTCGGTGGCTGCCATTGCAGCTTGTTCGTAGCCGGAGGGACGTCGAAACGCCATATCAGAGGAAAGCCCGGAGATTCTGTTATGTGGCTCGTCATGTGTCGACGTCTACCGACGCGGCGGTGGCCTTCGAGAGGGCCGGCATGGAAGCTTATCCGACGGACGAGACGCGGCTCATCGTCAGTAGAGGGCAAGGCGGGGAGCTGCCGGCAGACGAGGCGGTGACCACTGGCAGCCGTCCGCGGAGGAGGCATTGACTAGCATGAGAAGTGCTATAAGAGAGTGCCGAGCATTTCAGTCGAGATGTGGCGGGAGAAAGGCCTAGCCGTTGTCGTCGTCGAGAAGCTACCTACCTACCTAGCACATGTAGGTGGACCGTAGGCTGTAGCTACGGATAGCTCAGAGCTATATCGTGAATTCATGTGTGAGTGAAGACTTCTAGGGGGGGTAGCTTGGATGATCGGATCGGTGAAGCAATAATCCGACAAACGTTGTCGCCAGCCAAGATGCGGGACTGCGACCACGTGATTGAACACCTTTACTCCGTACACGTGACAGATTCATCCGTCATCTTTCCGCCTGACGATTCACGCGGTATGTATCCGTATCCGTTCATTACCTACTCTGCTGCTAGTGGTCGGCATTAGTATTGTCATAGACTGGTAGGCTGAGTAGCGCATGATTACCTCGAATGTTTTCATAAATGTTTTCAGGTGGTGGAGATTTGGATATTGAAAAGAACGCGATGCGTGCCAGACTAGATCCGTCGGTGTGGTGGGCGAAGCTTGTATCTCGTCGCCAAATTCCCTCGGCACGATACTTGTCTGTTGTTGACGACTGATCGCTGCTCCAAAAGGGACGTGCCGAGCTGCGACCTACCGTCGGTACTTGCTCTTACTCCACAGAAGACGGGCTGTCATATAGTAGCTGAGGTCTCTGTCCGGGCAATTCTCGGTGAGTCTGTACTTTCTCAGTGATGCGGAGTAAGTATCCCCGTCACAGTCAGCAAGTCTTCGCCTTAATTTAGACCGCAACCGGCCGTAATAAGGGGACAGATCGGCCCAGTCAGGCACTGACCGGCTCTGAATCGCCTCTCTTCCACTCGTTTCTTTTTCTTCCTTTTTTGTTTCTCTTCGACTGAGCACAGGAATAAACAGCGAGTCGCAACAACTATGGCTGCTTCGTCATAGCCGGCCGTTTCGAGCACAGCACATCCTCCCTCTCTTCTCCTTTTGTTGCCCCCCGAAAGGCTCAAAGGGTCTCGTTCTCTCCCCGCCATCGATGGCGCTGCTGCAAAGCCCCTGACCTGCTCTACCCGTACGGAACCCGTACGCGCTCCATGGAGCCCGTTGTGTACCAGCAGACGCCCCTGGCCGACTATCTGAGAGGTGAGCAGCTCTCTCTCCCTCTCTTTCTCTCTCTCTCCCTCTCTCTCTCTCTTGCTTTCTCCATCGTCTTTTTCTCACATTCGCCATCCAGATGGAGGAGATGCGTCAGATGCGGACTGCTGGGCCGCAAACGACAGTCCGCTTTCGCGAGGCCCTCTGACTCCGTCGACGCTGCCGTCGCCACCGTACAGTCCTTCGCCCATCGAGCCATGTGCGCCTTTTGCGCCCTCAGGCCGTCCTCTGGTGAAGCGTCGGTTTCGCGTCCAGCCACCGCCCGCCTTGCGCCTGCACGAGCCGTCGCTCTTGAACACTGTGAGGAGGAAATTCTGGGTGCGATCTTGTCCTCTACTCTGCTCGCCTTTCTTTGCCACTGACCCTGTCACGACAGGCTGCCCTGGCCGCCAGCGTCAGTCACTCCGACAATGCCAAGTTTCTCGAGCAGTTTCGATACACAATCATCGCCTCCCAGCTTCTGAGCGGCCATTCCATCTCGAGCCATCGTCCGCCAGTTTCCGCTTCTGCCGCGCCGACCCTCGATGAACGAGACCAGCCGCTTCTTTCCACCGAGGGTGTCATCGTGCCTGTGCTAGGTGCCCTGGCCGTCGCCGCTCTCCTAAGTTGGCTCCGTGGCAGTGGCGCGCTGTCCGGTATGACCCGGAAGCGCATGGTGCTGCTTTTGGCCGTCATCGCCGTGTCGGCTGTTTTTGGGCGCGTTCTTATGAGGCGGCAGTGGCTGCGTTTGCGGCGGGAGCAGACCTTGTCCGAGCTGACGGCCTTGGTGTCCAACTCGCGCGATTTCGACAGCGCCACCGAAGCCACCCTGTCCCTGGTTCAGGAGGTGGAGCTGGTTTCGCGTGGCTATCGAATGTTGGTCTCGCACAGATCTCTTCGTTGAACTGTCTCGCGGCTGACGCCTCTTCGCAGCAGTACTCCTCTACCTCCAATCAGCCGGCTGGAGGATCGCAGCCAAAATCGAAAATGCGTTCGCCTGCGCCGGGCGCTCAAAGACTCCCTGGGCGACGCCCTCACCAAGTATATCCATGCGTTCAACGTCATCAAGGGCTTCTCCGAGCAGACGGAGCTCGAAAAGTACTACGACCTATACGACGTCGGCGACTTTGACATCTCCGACGCCCTTCGAGGCTACAGCGAGACTGAATTTGAGGATCCAGAATCCATGCGGAGCCTCAAAATACTTGCTGCCCGCTTTCATACGACACGCAAGATCCTTCTCTCCGCGCTGCTGGCCCTCGATGCCAACAACGAGGCGGCCGAGCTGCTACGCTGGGGCACTGCGCACGAGGCGCTTCGAAGCCTCAATTCCACGACCAGGGCCTGCTACGAGAGGATGCGAGCGATACTGAGCGAAGAAGAGAGTAAGCGTCCGCCGAGCCGATGAACCTAGCTTCGCCCGTGCTGACTCGATCCGCCCTGTAGCTTTCCCCGTACCGCCCTCTCCCAAGGGCCCCATGTCGCCAGCGAGGGAGAGGTGGCGCTCTCAGTGGCGGAAGCTCGATTCACTATCGACAGGTATCCGAGGCCTGCAGGCCAAGCTTCACCTGCTGAGGGAGGAGTCGGACAGAGCATTGGACGGCTCCGACGACATCTCGCATTTGGGGCCGCACCTGACGTCTCAGTACGAGTCCATCGGCGTCGACCTCCGACAGCTCATGGCGGCTTGGGAAGAAGGCAAGGCGGCGTTGGCTCTCGGCATCGATAGGAACGAGAGGAGGCTGTCGTCGATGAGCTCGGTACTGTCGCCGACGGGATCGCTGAGCGGGCTGACGACGGTAGACGAGGGTGGCGACGCGGCGGACGCGCTCAAGGCACTGACGGGCGAGTCGCCGCCGCCGTCGGACCCCGGGACGCCCGATATCCTCGAGGCGGTGGCACTGCCGCGGCCGCGGAGCCTGCTGACGCGGGAGGAGCGCATCGTCAAGACGAGGGAGGAGAGGGAGCAGAGGGCACAGGCGCGGCAGCAGCTCGACGCCACGCGAGGCATGTTGCGAGAGTTGGAGAGCGTCATCAGCCTACGACCGCGGGGACGACTCAGCGCACCTCCTCTCGGGAGCGGACGGGTCGCGTCCTTGTGATTTTCTCTTTTTTTTTTGTGTCTTCTTCCCTTTGTTTATTTCTCTTGCCTCTGTACAAAGACAAGGCGTCGCCGATGTTGGATTGGTTAGGGGGTTTGGATGGGCGGCGACCTTAGAAATGTGTTTTCTTTCTCCTTATCTGGACATATTCCTCCATGTATGTATGTACGAAGTTTGGACGGCGCCGGGCACTCTTTTCGAAAGGTGTTTCTTTTGTATCGATTCCCTTTTTCTATCATGGAGTCATTGCATAGTAAATGACTGTAAATGACACGATCGATAGCCTGACAGGTGGGTTAATTATCCGTTATGCGAGGACCGAGCTGTGGTGTCTACAGATTACGAAGGCTGCGGGTGTCGTTGTCGTCTGACGCTCGGAAATCGGGACAACTTGTGTCCGGCCAGCCAAGCCCCGCCACGCGACGCGTCTAAAGCAGGCGCGTGTAAAGTGCCCTTTTCCAACGCTCCGGCTTCGTTTTTTCTCTTGCCATCACCAATCCCCCTCCCCCATCAGCAATTCTCCAACGCAGAGACACACAAACCGCTTCTACTCTTTCCGATTGAATCTTGCAGGATCCTCGGAAGCTTCCCCATCAATACTTTCATCATCAGACACTCTCTTCTTCGTCTCCCGACCCTTATTGTCTCTGGACTTTGCCCCCTCGTGTCGACCACGCGACGCCGAGCTTGTTCCCTCAATTCTTCTGTTTCCCATCTGAGACTTGACCGTTGCAAGCAGACGGTTCGTCGTCTACTTCCTTCATCCGCGGACAAGGGGAAAAGCTGACAGCACGCGCAGACATGTTGGAGGCACGGCTCGAGCAGGCTAATATCCTCAAAAAGGTACTTCATCAAGAAACCTCCTTCGCGGCGCATATCGCACTGACAGGCTCGCGACAGTTGGTGGATGCCATCAAGGATCTCGTTCAGGACTGCAACTTCGACTGCAATGACTCGGGCATCGCACTGCAGGCCATGGACAACTCGCACGTCGCCCTCGTGTCCATGATGCTCAAGGCAGAGGGCTTCTCGCCATACCGATGCGACCGCAATATCCCGCTAGGCATCAACCTTGCGTCTCTCACCAAGGTTCTTCGGGCGGCGCAAAACGAGGACATTCTCACGCTCAAGGCCCAGGACGCGCCCGACGTGCTGAACCTGGTGTTTGAGAGCAGCGAGAATGATCGGATCAGCGAGTACGACCTGAAGCTCATGGACATTGATCAGGAGCACCTTGGCATCCCGGACACCGAGTATGCGGCCTCGATCACGATGCCGGCGGCAGAGTTCCGGAGAATCTGTACTGATTTAGCTGCCGTGTCGGAGTCGGGTACGATGATTCAATTCTATGCCCCGCCGTTTCGACGCCATGGCTGATGTTTTTTTTTTTCCCTTCTGCAGTGAGCATCGAGGCCAGCAAGGACGGCATCAAGTTTTCGTGCAATGGCGACATCGGCAACGGCTCTGTCGTCTTGCGGAGTCACACCAACGTGGACAAGCCCGATCTCAACGTGGATATCAACCTGACAGAACCCGTCTCCCTGACCTTTTCGCTCAAGTACCTCGTCAACTTCTGCAAGGCCACGACGCTTTCCAATACGGTCAAGCTCTGCCTTTCGAGCGAGGTACCGCTGCTGGTCGAGTACAACCTAGCGGGCAGCAGCTATCTCCGCTTCTACCTGGCGCCCAAGGTGCGTCTGACGTCCTTGGTGTATACCTATTGTGTGCGACGTTTTGCTAACGAGATGATGCTCCGCAGATTGGCGAAGATGAATAAAGGGTTGGCAGGGGGGTTAATCTCGAGAGGCCTCAAGCAGGTTTGTATGTATGTATCAAAGACGAGTGTTAGCTAGCCTCCGCTATTCTCTGTTCAGTACCTTGTAGGTAGGCACGTATGTACTAGATGGTGGGAAGAGGCGTGATATGATGACGAGCTTTTACTACCATGTCCGATGCCGGAATCGATGAACAGGCGAAGATGGATTGCGGGGATATGGGCTGTAGAGAGCCATCGGGGGTCCGCAGGGGGGGGGGGGGGGGGAGCCCAGAGCCTTATGTCATGGATCCTTGGCTGACTCGTCATCACTTTGCTCGTTCTCTTTTGCATCCTCTCATCGGTTGAATTCGACCACCATAATCCAGTCCCCCCCTCCGTTACGATGCCCTGCGAGCTTCCCCCGCGGGTACTCGCCGTCGCCAGCCATGTGGGCTTCCCGCTGTCGAGGAGGAAAATGCCGACCGACTGACGTTGCATCCGCAGGTCGTATCAGGGTGACGGTTCCCAGTCTGTCGCTCGCTTGTCTACCGGACGCTGACTGCAGAAGATATGTCGGAAACAAGGTGGCCGTCTTAGTACTGCAGTCGTTGGGATACGACGTCGCGGCTCTTAATACGGTCCAGTTCAGTAAGACCGTCGGTCTGGGGCTTTGTCTCCTCCCCTTTCGTCTTGTTGACACGCACCGCAGGCAATCACACCGGATACGGTCAATGGACGGGCGATGCCGTCACGGCCGACGCCATCACGGACCTGTGGTCTGGGCTGAAGCAGAGCTACCTCGATGATATGGACATGATGCTCTCCGGCTATGTGCCTGGCGCCGAGGCTGTCGCGGCTGTCGGTGCTATCGCCAAGGAGCTCAAGGCTAAGGAGCAGCGGCAAGGGATTGATGAGATGCGAGGCCGCTTCTTCTGGGTTCTCGACCCTGTCATGGGCGACAATGGCCACATCTACGTCGCCGAGGACGTCGTGCCGGCCTACAAGTCGCTCGTGCCCCATGCCGACCTGGTTTTGCCCAACCAGTTTGAGGCAGAGTACGTCGCGCGCGCTTCTATTGACGTCTTTGCTGACCTGACATGTTGTCAAGGCTGCTATCCGGCATCAGCATCGTCGACATGAAGAGTCTGGTGGCGGCGATCCAAGCATTGCATGACCAATACCACGTCCCGCACGTCGTCGTCACGTCGGTCCGCCTCGACGCTCCGCACCAGCCGGCCCGTCACCTAGCCGTGATGGGCTCCAGCGTCAAGTCGGACGGTAAGGCGCGCCTCTTCAAGATCGTATTCCCGTCCATCGACGCCTACTTCTCCGGCACCGGAGACATGTTCGGCGCTCTCATTACCATGCGCATGCGCGAGGCTGTCTTTGCCGTCCCGGGACTCAGCCTTCGTCCGAGCTGGCTGAGCGACGACGACACACCGGCGCTGCAACTGCCGCTGGCCAGGGCGACCGAGAAAGTTCTGGCCAGTTTGCACGACGTCCTTTCCAGGACGCGCGACGCCATGCCCACGATTATCCGGCGAACCCAGCAGAGTGCGACGGCCGCGGACGGGGGCGAGGAGCGCGCGCGCTGTATCCAGTCCAAGGCTGCCGAATTGCAGCTGGTGCAGAACTTGGACTGTCTGCGGCATCCGAAGGCCGACTTCAAGGCTGAGTTGTTGTAGAGGCAGGGCGTCGAGGGAGACGATTCACATTTTGGCTACAGCATTTATGTCCGCACACCGATTGCGGTTTGTCTTTATTTTGGTGTTACATCTTGCGTCAAATGAGCACAGCATAATTTTGGTCCTCCCCCCCCCCCCCCCCCCCCCCCCCCCCCCCCCCCCCCCCCCCCCCCCCCCCCCCCCCCCCCCCCCCCCCCCCCCCCCCCCGCCCCCCCCCCCCCCCCCCCCCCACCCCCCACCCCGCCC
>PDHP01000061.1:98519-121680 GCA_003339455.1 Ophiocordyceps camponoti-leonardi (nom. inval.)
TTTTGTTCCGCCCCCCGCTTGGGGTGTTTTTTTTTTTTTGTTTTTCATCTTCCCTCAAACAGGCCCCACCAAATTTTTCTCCCCCCCCCCCCCCCCCCCCCCCCCTTGATCGCCAAGTCCATTCTACCCATAGTTGACAACACCTTTGTCCTAGACGAGAGCCAAGAGACCGACCTGAGACCAGGTCAAATATTCCCAATTCATCGAAGGAGTCGTCGTTGCGCCGTGATTTCATGTTCGACAGGGTCCATCATTGCTTGCCCGTGCTACCGAACCCCCCGGCGCCGCGGACGCTCTCCTCCAATTCGGGGACCTCGACGACTTCCGGGGTGACGATGCGCTCGAGTACGAGCTGAGCGACGCGATCGCCCTCCTTGACTTCGTAGTCGACCTCTGCGTGATTGAAGAGGAGGACCTTGACGGGACCGCGGTAGTCTGCGTCAATGACGCCGGCGCCGGTGTCGATGAAGTTCTTGGAGGCGAGGCCGGATCGAGGGGCGACACGACCATCTGCACATCGTCTCCATCATCAGTAACCTCCCCTTCCATTTTCTCCTGATACCATGAGCAAAGGGCTCCCTCACATGTGCCAGCGGGAACGGCGATGCTGATATCGGTGTCAACCAGTGCCTTCCCCCGAGCGGGAACGACCATCTCCCGCGCGGCGTACAGGTCATAGCCAGCGGCGAAAGCGCTGCCTCGCGTCGGCAGACGGGCCTTGTCGGAGAGCTTCTTCACCTGCAGCGCGGGGACGGACTCCGACGCTCCGACGCCCTCGCTCTCGTTCGTCATCTTGATGCGCTTCGCGGGCGGTGAGGGGTTTGCGGGCGTCGTGGTGGAAGCCATCGCTTTTTGGAGATCGGTGCTAGGTACTGCTTGGCCTTGGTATCGGACTTGTCTTCTTTCGGGGGGGGGGGGGGGGGGGGGGGGGGGGGGGGGGGGGGGGGGTGGCCCGGGGGGGGGGGGGGGGGAGCGTTTTTTTTTGTTATTCCCCTCCCCCCCCCCCGGGGGGGGGGGGCGGGGGGGGGGGGGGGGGGGGGGGGGGGGGGGGGGGGGGGTCCGTAAGGGGTCTGACTCCGTGTGTGAGACAAGTTCGCGACGGGATTATTAGATGGAAACGCGAAAGATGAGACGCGTTGAATCGCGCATTGCTGCCGGACTACCCTATACTCAGCGCGTGCCGTGCTTATGAAGAATAGTGCGGGCTCCATTTTTCCCCGCTAGCGATGCGCCTAAAGGACTAGCGTTTAGGGTAGTTGGATCTTCGACGCAAACGCCGCCACTTCCAAAAAACTTACACACGGCATCGTTAGGTAGGTTGTTGGTCTCGAGCTCAGCAACGTGAAAGATTTTCAATAATAGTATTTCCCCTCGAAAATCGCTACTCTCACCTCCAAGCTTCAGATATAAAACGGGAGAAAAAAAACCAAAAAAAAAACCTTGACTTTGTCGAAAGATGCCCGGCGAGTTCACCAACGGCGACCGCGGCTCGCTCCTCATCCCCGACCTCCTCGACAGCCAGAGCATGATGGACGGCGACAGCGGCGCGGGCGCTCCCCCGCGGGCGGCGGACGAACTGCCATTGCTCACCGGCGAGGCGGACTGGGCACGTTGGATACAGGAGATCGAGGGCCTCGCCAGGTTATGGGGCGTCTGGGACTACGTCGACCCTGCCGAGGGGAAGAGTCTGGTAGAGCCGGAGCGGCCGTCGGCTCCGAAGACGCCGACGTTCATCTCCTGGACGAGGCTGGCGTCGAACGAGTCGGATGCGGACCATGAGGCTCGTCTGACGGAGCACAAGGTCAGGTTGGACCTCTTGGCGCGGACCTTTGCCATCAAGGAGGAGCAGCACCGCGTCGAGTGCTTAGAATACGCCATCAAGTTTAAGAACTACAACTTGGTCAAGGACGAGCTCAACCAGCTCGACCGCAAGATTTACGCCAGCGTCGATGAAAAGTTGCGGCTGCACCTGATGGGCGGCACAACGTCTACGCCTCATCTCAAGATCAAGCACCTCGAGCGCATCGTCTTGGGCAGCTCCGAGCCGCGCGCGATCCAGGAGTCGCCTCGGTCGCAATTCTCCAACCTCATGTACAAGCTCGAGACTCGCGGTCCGCGCGACTGGTCCTCGTGGGCCACGGAGATTGCGAGGCTGGGTAAAAGCTGCAGCGAAGAGCTTAGGAAGTCTCGCATTCACGACCGGATGGCCAAGGACGCCTTCCTCGACAGCATACAGGATCACCATCCGGCCTTTTATCGGCGCTGGTCCGACATACTGGACCACGTCGAGGAAAATGGTCAGCGGACGGCGTCCTTTCAAGACCTCGTCAACGCGTTCGTCGGAGCTCAGGAGAAGCCTTCGACCGCGTCGGAAGATGATAGCGTCTGCTCCGACAAGAAGGGGGATAACAGGAAGAGGTACCCCACCACCCAGGACAGCAATGGTAACGACTCGCCCACTCCGTCGACACGGTCGATGTCGTCTTCCACCGTCCTTCATAAGCGATGTCCCGGCTGTCGTCTATCGCACCGTATCAAGGGCGATCACTGGTGGGAGTCGTGTTGGTACTTTGACGCCTTGATGGGGAGGAAAACGGCGCCCTCGTTCTTCAACATTAAACCCGAATCAGTCGAATTTGTTAGAAACAGGCTTGAGTCTAATCCAGAGGAGCAGAGGCTGGCCAAGGCATGGGACGGTCGCCGGTAGGCTGCCGATGGGAGAAGAAGGAGAATGACAACGAGAGAGGAAAAAAAGTGAGAGCGGAGGGGAGAGAGGGAGCGAGAGAACAGGGGAAAGGGCTCGAAGAAGCGACATTATATCCAACCGAACTACCTTATCCAGGTCGACACTTGTGTGTGTCCGGCCTGTATCAGCAGCGTTTCTTTATGGCTATTTGACCTGTACTTACGATGCGATCTGGCGCTGAGGGGAAATGAAATTGAACATTGAAAAAACCACTGCTGTGTGGATGATGTCATCTACCATCCGCGTGTTGGTGCCGAAGTAGGACAAGTCATCATCCTCATTAGTTTTCGAGCTCTCGACCAAAGTCGACGAGCCTTATTCGGGTCGCGTCCTTGGGATGGAACTGCGCCACCTGGGACCGGACAAGGAACCTCGCCGCCGCCGATTCCCGTGCCAGCCTCACGTACGAGGCTGAGCTGTCCCCCTTGGCCTCGACCAGAGTATTGAGAAGCTCCTCGGTCAAGCGCCGCATCTCGGCGGCGGCGGCGGCGACCTCGTCGTCGACAGCGCCGTCACGACCGGCGCCCCATATGTCGTCTATGCGACGCTGTCGCTTGTCCTGATTTCGGGACTTGTCCTTGATCTTGTTGGGCTTGCCCTGAGCGTTGAAGCCGGCGTCGAGATGGTCCAGGTCTGCTTCGGTGGCGCTTCCGACGACGGGGCCGCCCAGCTCTTCGGCTGCGAGCATAGCGGCCAAGTGGTTATCAATGAAGGCAAGAAGCGACCTCATCAAAGTGGCCGTATCGGCGTCGTACTTGTCCTTGACGGCCCGTAGCGCGTCCATGCGTCGGAGGGCGCCATGATCGGGCTCCTGATGATTCCGATCATGGTCGGCGAGAGACTCGAGCCGACTTCGCAGTGACTGTATCCGGTCGGTGAGCGCGTCACCCAAGAGCTTTTGATCGGTTAGGGCGGCCTGGGCGGATTCGAGACGGCTCTTGGCTCGGTCTAGCCGGGGCTTCTGGGCTGCGAGTTCGGCTTCGGACTCGAAGATGACGCGGTGTGTCTTGCGGAGAGCGACGAGGGCGGGTAGGACGGAGTTGGGAGACGGTAGGAAGGGCTCTGATTTGGTCACCTCCTCGAGGGCCGCCTTGATAACGGCCGACTGGGCGTTGGGCGACAGAGAGGCGGGATCTGGGCCAGGACCGCGACGCAGCTGCATTGATTTTTTTTTTCATTGAGCAAACCCATAGTTTCTTTTGGTCATCGGAACGGGGTATTCTTCTTCTCCTTCCTCTCCTCTTACCCGTTGAAGTTCGGCCTCATGCTCTTCTACTCTGCGCTGGAGCTCCTTGAGCGTATGATCGAGGTTCGACGCGTGGATTTGAGTCTCGGACTGATGGGGGGGATTGGCGTCCATCGAAGGCGAGCTGGACTGAGAAGAGACACTGATATATATAAGCAAGTAGGTAGGGAGGGAGGCATATAAATTAGTAGATGTCCCTTTTTTCTTTCGATGGCGCGCGCAATCGGCGAACGGGTGCTTGAGTTCGGATTAGGAGGTCTCGGAGTGAGCCGACGGTATTAGGTAATCACACAGAGGCGCGCGCTACGACGACGTCGAGGCGCGTCAATTTTATGATGTGCGATTAGTGGCTGATGTAACGCCGAATGTACATATGTACGGTGCACTGTGCAGCTGCTTCACGGATGCTAATAAGGCCATCAGTCTATCAAAATCAGGCATCTCTGAGGAGTCAGGACAACCGCTGAGTCGTTTCTGATGATAACTGCGCCGTAGCTTCTGCCCTGAAGACTTTCAGTGCAAGCATACTTGTCTATGGGGTAGGCAGATGAGATAAATCGTACATGACCTTAGAAGTTAGAGGTACGGATAGGCCTATTCTTGCAATAACGTTGCGCACTGTCAACTGCGTCTGAAGCACTGTGGGCTGCAGCCTGTGGGATCTAGTAGGCTGCAGATACGTACCCACTCCTAGCAGGCTAACAGGCAGCTGCCGCCTTGTGCGCCACGTGACCCCACTAAACAGCAGCGTAAGTACAAACGGCATCTGCTTTTCTCGCAACCTCCACCCACTAGAGATATCTTTCCGCGCGCTTTCCCCTTACCCTCTCTCTCCCCAAAATCCCCCCCTCCGAAATCTCCTCCTCTCCCCTCCCACCCTCTCCGTCTCTCCGATTTTCCTCCCCCAAAAAAAAACTTCACGTCACGACCTGCCAACCTCAAGCTCTACCTTCACCATCGCCCTCCTGTCCCCGGCATCGGGGCTTCCCCCTTTCAACCCTATCCCGTTACGATCCTTCAAGTCGCTTCAGGTCGTCCTTGGCGTCGACTTGACTCCCCAAAGCTCGACCTTGTAGTTTCGAGGCTCAAAACTGATTTCCACAGAAAAAAAAACCAAGACCAAAGAAAACAGACAAACAAAGCCAAAGCCTGCCTGCCAGCTGCACAGTTGCTAGCTCGTTTTCGCGTCTGGCAGTCCAACTACAGACCATCACTGCCAACAAGGTTTGCTTTGGAGCCGGTTCATTCAACTTCCCATCTTCCTCCTACATACCGCTTACCTCTTCCTCCTTCTGCTCTCAAGACCTTCAGCCCCATTCACGGCCGTTTTACCTTCTGCTTTTCCACCCTCAGCTCTGCAGCCTGCTTTTTTTCTGCACACTCATCACCATCCTTCCATCCACCACAACCCGGGACAAGAAGCAAGAGAAAGAAGAAAGAGAGAGCTCTGGCTCAACAACGCCGCGTCTACAGATCAAGTGCTGCAGCGATTTGAGCGAGAGGAGGCTCTGAGTTACGGCATTCGCCCCCTTCGCTTACCTTGACATTACCACTCAGCCACTTCACGAGCGGTTCGGACCCGAGCTCGACCCCCAGCAGTTTCACTACACAACAGCACGTTTTCCTTTCGGAACTGCCCTGCGTGTACCGTAAGAGACGAACGATAATAAAAAAGTCTTTTTTTTCATCACCTCACCGACTCGTGGAGAGTAGCAGAGACGAACATCAAGCATCTCGAGAAACAGAAACAACATGTCGGCTTCACCTCCGCAGCCGACCCAGTCGGCTAAACGTCCGCTGGAAGAAGCTTCTTCCCCTTCGCGTGCCAATGAGCAGCCCGACGCTAAACGTCCTGCCCTTGATAAGGTCATCAAAGCAGATGAGGAAGCTGAGACGGCACTCGACGTCCCCGGCCAGGCCAGCAATGACGAATCCACCGGTGGCCAGTCGGACCAGTCCGCCGCTGCTGGGGCCGGCACCGCCTCGATGATGCCATCCGCCGCCGCCGCCAGCGCTGTCGTGGCCGCGTCGGAGAGCGCCGTCGGTTCTGCCGCCGCCAATGACGAGACTGCCTGGATCCATATCCGCGCCGTCATTTCGAGCCCCGAGGCTGCCACCATCATTGGCAAGGGCGGCGAAAACGTGTCGAATATCCGGAAAATGTCAGGGGCTAAGTGCACTGTGAGCGACTACCAGAAGGGCGCCGTCGAGCGTATCCTTACTGTGAGCGGCATCGTCGACGCCGTCGCCAAGGTATGATTTCTCTCTCTCTCTCTCGTCTTTGCCGCTTCTTTTTCCGATTTGGGCTCCTCGCTAACAGTTACCCCCTTGTTTCTGCAGGCTTTCGGACTCATCATTCGCACGCTCAACAACGAGCCTCTTACCGAGAAGTCGACGACGGCTTCCAAGACGTATCCCCTGCGTCTGCTCATTCCTCATATTCTCATCGGCTCCATCATCGGCAAGGGCGGGGCCCGTATCAAGGAGATCCAGGATGCGTCGGGTGCTCGACTCAACGCGTCGGACTCGTGCCTCCCCATGTCGAGTGAGCGCTCCCTGGTTGTCATGGGCGTCGCCGACGCCGTCCATATCGCGACTTACTACGTTGGCAGCACTCTGCTGGAGCAGCTGAACGAGAAGTACGGTGGCCCGGCGGCTTCGGCCTACGCGACGCGCAGCGGCGCTCCTGTTGGCTCCATTCCCGGCGGTATGCAAGTCGTCCCGTACTCGCCCCAGCCGGCGGGTGGCCACTTTGGTCGCGCCGAGAACTACGGCCGTCACCAGGACCGACGAGGCGGCCATCAGATGGCGGCCACCCCCTACGCACAGCAGTACCCGCACGGAGCCGGCCAGGCGAACGCGGCGATGCCGATGCACTACGGTGCCCAGGCGGCGGGATACGGCGCCGGCCCTCACGCCCAGCCGCACATGGCACACCACGCGGCCCAGCAACCTCACGGCGGTCCCCAGGGACAGCCGATGCATACCGGAATGCCTGGCGGTCCGATCACGCAGCAGATATACATCCCGAATGACATGGTCGGAGCCATCATCGGTAAAGGAGGCCAGAAGATCAACGAGATCCGCCAGCTCAGCGGCAGTGTCATCAAGATAAATGAACCCCAAGACAACAGTAACGAGCGGCTGGTGACGGTGACGGGCACTGAAGAGTGCAACCGCATGGCGCTTTACTTGCTATACTCCCGCCTTGGTGAGGAAGAGCACCAGACCGACGGTTCTGCTCTCCTGGAGTAGTCCTTTTACTGACGTATCCTTTTCTCCATAACAGAGTCCGAAAAACACCGAATCTAGTCCCGATACCGATCGCTAGATGGCTAACAAGGATTCTGCAGGAAAACTTGGTCGTCGTGAGGGACGGGCCTGAATTTTTTCTTTTCCTTTTTTTTTCTGTACTTGGACTCGTAAGTCCTTTGAACGATGAATGACGGATCGGAAGACTAGTGTGAATTTCGAGTCTGAAAGGAGGCTCGTGTCGACTTGAGGCTGGGAGGACGGAAGTTTGGTGGGAGGGTGAGTGATCTCGACGGGCCATCAAAGGGCTGTCACAGAGATGTTGGTTTGATCCCTTTTCGGCCTTCTTTTCTTCTCATGTCGTTTTTTTCTCAATTTTTTCCAGTTGCCTCGTTGCCGACTGTCAAGCATAGTGAGGAGGGCTTGGTCGACTCGGCGGCAATACCTGTTCTGATTACTAGGGTTTTCTTTCTCTTTCCCTTGAGGATTGATGAAAAATACAAAGGATTTGCGTCTACGGCAGGAAGAAGCGTAGGCAGGTTAGAGGTGGTCTATTGGACTCGGGAGTTGGACCGCCGGCAAGGCTGAACCTAGTCTGCTGCTGTTGAGTTTGATGTTTTGACCGTGGGTGCTGCTACGGCTGCTACGTCTTGTGTGGTGGCCAAGAGGAGGGGCGGCCGAGGCCTTTTGAGGAGGAGAGAGCTGACTAGGGATCTACAGCCAGGCCACAGGATGGGTGCCTTGATACCTAGTGTCACACGTCGACGGCGGTCTCACACGTTGGCGGCAAAACTGCGTCGGCTTCTACCGGAACGAAGGCATATGGCCGCGGGAGGAAAGCAGAGGGAACGAAGGACGCGGGATTTGGACAAGCCAAGAACAGGGAGACGTGATATTCATGGATGATTTATTTCCATTACACTTTCTCCTAACTGGACGGTCCAGACGCATTGGAAAAAAGTCAGTGAGTGTGGACAAGATGGCTGGATTTTTGTTAGCTATGAGAGGTTTGCAAGGATATTTGATAACAGCCATGAGTATGCACGTGGTATGTGGAAAACCAATGAGCGATATGGTTTCGTGAACGCATCTAGTTCACATCATGCTCATGCTGTGATTCCTACCTTCCTAACGAACTTCCCTCTTTGATGATCAGAGTTGGTTTGGTGTCGTAGACATGGTCATTTTCACATGGCACTGGAAATCAGACGGTAGGAAAGGGGGTTGGAAAGGGGGGGGGGGAGATAGATGAGGGAGTCATGTCAGTGCCGCCGCATGCTCTGATGTAACCAGGAAAGTAACCAGGGGGATTGGGGGGGCTTCTTGACTGACCACTTCGACCGCCTTGCGGCCCTCTCGAACGATCTGAATATGCCGGTCGATGGCTAGACGAGAAAGGTGAGCAGACACAGAAACTAACAGAAAGTAGACAGAGAACCGAAGAGAGAAATCAGGATAGGAAACGGAAAAAGGGGGGCAGACCCTTGCCATCACCTCTATGGGCCAGATGAGCCTCCTTAGAGTCCCAGCCGATGAGCATAGCAGCCGAAGCCAATCCGTCCGAAGGAGGAACCTGCTCGTCCCCATGACAGGCGACGAGCTCAAGCGGTCCCCAAGCCGAAGCATGGAAGCCCTCCATGGCCTCGGCCTCGAGAGAGCCGACGAACGGCTTCAACCGACGGTCGATGAAGTCCCCCTCCGTCCCCAAGGCGAAGAAGACCTCTGTGCAAGGCGCGGAGAGCGCCTCGACGGGATGACCTGCCAGGCTAAGCCTACGGATCGCGTCCCCGTTGGAGACGGCGCGCAGACCGGCCAGCCAAGCCGTCCTCTCGGCCGAGGCGAGGAAAGCGTCCAGGTCGGAAGCCGAACGCCACCGCACGGCAAGCATCCATTCCGCGGGTCTCTCTAGTACGCCGCCGTGGTGGACGCCGACCACGCCGGGCACGCGGCCTATCTGGTCGCAGACGGAGGAGACGAAGGACCGAGGCGGGGAACCGGGGCTAGGCTGTAGGTCGGGCTTGAAGGTGACGGTGATGAGCTCGATGATGGAAGAAGCCATTGGCGCCTCTAGTTTTGTAAGATGTGATTGGGGGCTTTTCCTCTGTTCTTCCCTTCTTTTTTTTTTCTTTGCCTGCCTGCTTGCTTGCTTGCTTTTGTTTGGAAGGCTGGAAGCTTTTCGTCGGACTTCCTGAGCTCCTGAGCTGAGGAGCTGACGTCGGCTTTGTCTCCGCTTATTTAGTCACGTGACTAGAAGCTCATTCGCAGTGGCGTCCCCGCGTCAATGACTTCATATACCTACCTAGGTAGGTATTATAAAGTAATAAATATGCATACGATATATAAAAAGTAGCTATAAATAGAATAATAATAGGTATAGAATCTAGAATTAGTCCGGTATAGAGTGTGCGGCCTAGAGGAGGGCTTAGGGCAGGCCTGATCACGTGGCCAACGCCCTCTCAACAGGTATAAAGCGGATAAGATAGATAAATCACTGTCTAGGGTAGGTAAATCCACACTAAATCAACCACTATTCGAGATCAAGTCTTCTCCTCAGCATCATTTCCTCTTAATCAACTGCACATCTTTTCCCAAATAAAAGGGAAGTTTTCAGCCTTCTTATACGCGGTACAGCCTCTTCTACCATCTTTACAGTTCCACAACAACAACAACAACAACAACAACAACAACAACGATAAAAAAGATGTCTTCAAAAGACAAAGCCGACGTCTCCATCTCGACTTCAACTTCAACCTCGACTTCAACCCCCCTCCCGACGGAACTGACGATCCTGACGCTCAACTGCTGGGGCCTCCTCCACATCTCGACGGACAGAGAGGAGAGACTGGCGGAGATAGGCCGACAGATCGCCTCCCTCCCGGAGCCGAGGCCGCAGATCGTCTGCCTGCAGGAGTGCTGGGTGGAGGCCGACTTCGAGGCCATCCGGCAGAGCACCCGACGGCTTCTCCCCCACGGGAAGCTGTTCCGCTCCGGCGTTCTCGGCGCGGGGTTGGCGGTGCTCAGCAGGTGGCCCTTGGAGGACACGTCCATGGTTCGCTTCCCGCTCAATGGCAGGCCGACGGCTTTCTGGAGGGGGGATTGGTACGTTGGCAAGGGCGTCGCCTGTGCTGTTTTGAGGATCGGTCCTCGTCATCTCATACACGTCTTTAACACGCATGTGAGTTTGATCTTTATCCTCGAGCATCGTTGAAAAATGTTTCTCCCTCATACACTAACGATAACGACAAATCCCCTTCCAGACTCATGCCCCCTACGCAAAACACTTCCACGACTCATCCTACGCCTGCCACCGCACAGCCCAAGCATGGGAGATATCCAAGCTCCTCCGAACCGCCACCTCAACAGGCCATCTCGTCCTCGCCGCCGGAGACTTCAACATGCTACCCCTCTCCCTCCCCCACCGAATCATCACCTCCCGCGCCCCCGTCCACGACGCATGGCGCCTCCTCCACCCAAACAGCTCCCTAGGTCCGGCCCCCCCTACCACGACGAAGACAACAACAACAACAACAACAACAACAACAAAAACAACAACAGCGGCAGCAGCAGCCGACTCTCATCCCCCAAATCACCCCGTCGCAGACAACACCGTACCCGGAGCCCACTTTAACCTAGAGGAAAACGGCGTGACGAGCGACAGCATCTACAACACCTGGCGCTGGACGAAAAACGCCCGCAACAGCCTCCGCGCAGGCCGCCGCCCCCTGCCGAAAATCGACCCGGACGCCCCCGACCCGCGCGGCAAACGGCTCGACTACGTCTTCTTCGCTGCCTCCTCCTCCTCCTCCTCCTCCTCCTCCGACACCGATGATCATCCCTGGTCCGTCGTCGACGCCGCCGTCGTCCTGTCGGATCCCCATCCAGAACTTCGCGTCTCACTGTCCGATCACTTCGCCGTCCGCGTCACCCTCCGCCGGAAGCAGCACTCGACCCCGGACGACAACAAAGATCCCGACGCGGTCAGCAGCAACAGCAACAGCAACAACAACAAAAACAACAAAAACGGTATAAACGTCGGAAACAATCACACAGACCTCCTCTCAAAAGCAGACTACGACGAAATCCTCTCCCTCATCGACACCTACACCGCCCGAGAGCGCGCCCAGCGCCGCTACCGCGCCCTCCACTTCTGCGCCGCCCTCGTCCTCTGGGCGGCATGCCTCGTCGCCGCCTGGTTCAGCCCCCGTGACTTCGTCTGCTTCCTTCTCGTCCTCGTCGCCAGCCTCGTTCTGGCTGCCGGGATCGTCGACGGCATCCTCGCCCTCTTCTTCTTTACATCCGAGCTACAGAGCCTCGACGAGTTTGCCTGGGAAGTACGCAATGCGAGATCCGCCGTTGCCTCTCCCCTGGAGCAAGATTACAAAACCGGCGACTCGTAAAGACTGAAGGGGGAGGGGCCGGAGGGGAAACGTCAAGGAGCATCGCATAGGGGCGCAGTCAAACTCATCGTGTTCAACGGTCTAACGAGAGTCATCATGATATACAATGTCGTATAATTCTGTTAGCCTTGACATCTTGGGGGGGTGCCCCTATTCGCCTCTCCCTCCTCCTCCTCCTCCTCCTCCCCTGCGAGATGAGCTGGGCTGAGCTGGGCCGAGTGAGCTATAGCTGGCTCTCTCACATGTAGCCGCAGGGCCTCCTGCGAGCCCAGGTGTAGCCGATAAAGGCCGTCTTCTTCCTGACGTCCAGGACAACGTCCTTGATGCTCTCGTCCCGGAGCAAGATGTCCCGGGGACGCTTCTGCTCCTTGCGTCCGTAGATGCGGATGAACTGCTTGAGCATCATGCGCTCGCTGGCCGTCAGCCTGGCCGTCGAGTCGATGCCGTCGTCGGCGCTGCGCAGCCTGGCCGAGTCAAAGGGCGCCGACATGAGGTCGACGGCCAGGTTCTGCACGTACGGTCGGAACTCGTGCAGCGTCGCCCGCACCTGGTCCGGCGTCAGCTCCATGTCCCGGCGCGACGAGCCCGTCGACGTGTCCATCGGATCCGACCCCTCAAAGTAGCGAGTGTCTTCGTCGTTGGCTATGTGAGGCACAAAGGGCGGCCTCATCGTGCTGATGCGATCCCACGGCAGGTTGCGGAACCATCGATGGGCCTTGATCTCGTCGGCGTCGTCGGGGAAGACGAAGCGGCCGAAGCAGTCCGTCTTTCGTCCCTGGTCCAGCTCACTGCGGTCCTTCATCTTATATCGCTTCGAGCAGAGGCGGAATTCCTTGTCCTGGATCAGGTGATACATGAGATCCTTGCACCTGTCGCTCACCAGAGGCCTATGCGGGAAGGAGAAGAGGTTTCGATGATCCTGATGGTCGTCAATAAAACAAGGCCAGCCAAAGGGAAAAAAACAAGAGAGAAGGCGAGCGAAGAGGGACGGAGGAGCAAAGAGGAAGAAAAAAAAAAAAGCCGCGGCTCACTCACCAATATGTTGCTCTTGATCTGCTTCCGGCCGTCCTCGTCGAAAAAGGGGGTGCAGCCGTAGATGCACTCATACAGGATGATGCCGATGCTCTACCAGTCGCATCGCCCGTCGTACTCGGCGCCCCGGACGGCCTGAATCACCTCGGGCGCCATGTACTGGCTGGTGCCGACGACGGAGTGCGCCGTCGCCCTGTTGCCGCATCTGTTCCTCCATCCCAGGAGGCGCGGCAGGTCGCGCGTCTCCGACGGCTTCTCGTGACGCTGCAAGACCTCTCTCATCGACTGCAGCCAGGGAAGCTGGGTGGCGATGCCCTCGCACTTCTTCTGGTCCTCGCTGTCTCCGTCGACCTTGATGCCGAACCTCTGCAGCAGCGAGTATCGCTGACAGCTGTAGTACGAGGCGTCGTGGGACCAGTGTCCGTCGAAGGCGAGGCCGAAGTCGGCGATCTTGAGATGGCCCGACGCCGAGATGAGAAAGTTGTCGGGCTTGATGTCGCGGTGAATCATCCGATGCCGATGGGCCTCCTCGACGGCCAGGATCATCTCGGCAATGTAGAAGCGCGCCACGGACTCGTGGAGGACGTTTTCGCGAATCAGCAGGCCGAGAAAGTCGCCGCCCGGCATGTACTCCATGACCAGATAGAGGTTCTTGGGGTCTTGAAAGCTGGCCACCAGCGGCACGATCCTACAGATCATGGCCCGTCAGTTCTGGCTGTCGTGAACGTTTCGGGTTTCCCGAGGGGAAGAAAGAGAAACAACCGACCAGTCGGAGCCCTCGGAGGCGACGAGGAAATCTCTCTCGGCGCGGAGATGGCCTTCTTGGTTGCTTCGGAGCATGTCCGATTTGCGAATCACCTTCATGGCCAAAACCTGATTCCCGCTCGATTCTGACGTGTCGCGGACCAACTTGACGACGCCGAAGCTGCCTCTGCCCAGGACCTTGACCGGCTGATACCTCTCAATATGAGGTACTGGCCGGTCGGGCGCGGTCAAGGAAGACACCGACCGAGAGCCAAGCACGCGCGTCTCTCGCACGTGGCAGGTCTCTTGGAGCTGAAAGGAGCGGCGGATAGCCTCCTTCTGGTCGCCGGTCAGATGATGGGCACAGTAGAGCTGGGACTCGAGGAGCTGGCGTCGAAGGCAGCGGGCGCTCGGCTTGTTCAGAAGCTCGTTGAAGTAGAGCTCGAGGTAAATCTTGGCGGCGGCGGCCCTCTCGACCGTGAGGATGGTCGGCTGCACCGACTGGGAGCTCTCTTCGATGGTCTGCAGCGTGCCGCCGTCGGGACTCGACTTGGACCAGGGACGCCTGCGACTGCGACGCCGCTTGGGCGTGTCCTTGGTCTGCGTCAGGTCGGAGAAGCGAGAGTCCACCGAGGTCTTCCTCGTCGACTCGTTACCGGGCGTCGACATCTTGCTGCTACTGTCGGACGAGACGGTGCTGCTGGAGTCGCTCGAGGCATGGGCTTGGAGAGAAACCCTGGCCTTGAGGGGAGAATCACGCTGTACGACGGTGGAGGCCTCGTGCAGACCCAGCTTCCTGACCAAATCCTTGG
This sequence comes from Ophiocordyceps camponoti-leonardi (nom. inval.), assembly GCA_003339455.1. NCBI lineage: Eukaryota > Fungi > Ascomycota > Sordariomycetes > Hypocreales > Ophiocordycipitaceae > Ophiocordyceps > Ophiocordyceps camponoti-leonardi. Next base: position 112,749 of record PDHP01000061.1, read on the forward strand.
GCATCAGTCCCTTGGCCCTGCGTGCCGGCTCGCGCCCCTGGCCAAGGACGACGGCTTTGCCCTTTTCGCGCGTCGTCTGGGTGCCGTCGGGTTTCCATGCAAGGACGGTAGAGCTTTCGGAGTCTAAGGAAGAGGGTGGTCTGAGTTTTTGGTGGACAGACAGACATACAGGCTGGTTGTCGAAGGAGAATAGAATAGGAACTTACCGTTCCGACCGCTCTTCCCGAGCGCCCTTATAGCGCCCCGAATCTCAGACCAGACCTTGGAGCCAGCGCGGGAAGCATTGGAGTCGACGGAGCCTAGACGGAGATCAAGAGAGGAAGCGTCGACAGCAGGGCAATTTCGCTTCTGGAGGAGCCCGGGCCCCATGATTCTGCTCCCGCGACTACGGGCGCATGGAGCACTGTGGCGAAGTCGATGATGTCTCCAACGATGAACGATGACGATGGTGGGAGTTTGTTGATTCGGGTGTTCTATGAGATAAAGAATGACGATACTGCCGGCAGGCTAATTGGGGAAAAGCGCTGCCTGAAAAGTCCGGGGGCCTGCGAAGAGGCGGGGGGGAAGTTGAGAGAAGGGGGTGAAAAATAGAGGCATCATGAGAGGGGGAGACCGGGAGAGAGAGAGAGAGAGAGAAGAGAGGAGGAGGTGCTGAAGAGAATGATACGGCCAAGACTGAGTAAGGTGGAAGGTAGGTAGGTAGGTACAAGTTAGTAGTAGGTTAGGAAAGGAGGAAGGCGATGTCGAGGATGTGCCTTCCAGTCTTTGATTTTGATCCGGATAATCATAATCATGACTTCCATGCCAACCTCATGTGGGAGGGAATACCTTGGAGGTGAGATGAGAGGTGAGTCGGAGTTGACGATCTTTGCTTCCTGTCTGATGCTACTACTACTACTAGGTACCTGCCTATCTCCTAGGAATTCTAAAGTGTAGTAGTAGATGAGAGGAGGCTTCAACTGCCATCCATCCTCTTTCTATCACCTAGCTTCATCCTACTCACATACCTACTCTCATACCAAGTCTTCTCCTTTTTTACCCCCCTCCCTTTCTCCAAGCGGAGAGGGCAGGATTGAAAGCATCCTCGTTCGCTACAGCAAAAGAAAAAAGAAGAAGACGAAAGTAAACAAGGAAGATAGGAAAAAGGGAAGAAAACGATGAGACAAATTGACAGAAACGACCGGGAGAGAAAAAAAAAATCACTTAATCTCCAGCAGTTTGACGTCAAACGTCAACTGGCTGCTAGCCGGGATGCCGGGCATGCTCTTAGTGCCGTAGCCCATGCCGGGGGGTATGATCAGGCGTCGCTCGCCGCCGACGGCCATGCCGCTGATACCGACGTCCCATCCCTTGATCACCTGGCCCTTGCCAAGCTTAAACGTGAAGGGCTTTCCCTTTTTGTTGGCTGCGACCGAGGAAGGCGTTAGAAAAGAGAGAGAGAAAAAAAGAAGACACGGCTGATTCGGGCGGACGGGCTTTACCATCAAACTGAGAGCCGTTCGCCAGCTTGCCGATGTAGCGGACGCTGACCGTGTCACCACTCTTCGCCGTGCGGCCCTTTCCGACGACGCGATCGTCGATCTTGACGCCTTGCACGACGGACTTGGCCGCGTCCTTACCGCCCTTCTTGTCCTTGTCGTTTGTGGGGCCCTGCTCGAGGTTCTTGGCGAACTGCACCTTCTTGTCCTTTTTGCCGTCGTCAGTGGCGGCGGTGACAGCCTCGCCCTTGTTGTTCTTGAGCTTCTTCTGCTGCTTCTTAGAGAGCTTCGTCTCGTCCGACTTGGCCATCATCTCGTCCAGGTTCTCGCCGGCCGGGCGCTTGTTCTTGCCCTTGGAAGCCTCGACCAGCTTGGGGGCCTCATCGTCGCTGTCCTCGACCTCGGTGACGCGGGACAATTCGACGGCGTCGAGATCATCGCTCTCGTCATCGCTCATTTGCCCGCTCATGGCCAGCTCGAGCTCGTCGGGAGACAAGTCGTAGTCGTCTTCGTCCTCGTCGGCAAGGTCGTCGATGACGTAGTTGCCAGTGAGATGAATCGTGTGGGTGCCGGTGACGGCGAAGAAAACCTTTTCGCCGTGGTTGACGGAGATGTTTAGCGGTTGTTGATAGTGCTGTCATGTTTTTTTTTTCGAGCCTTGTTAGCAAAGCCAAGTCAAAGGTCATGACGAAGGGAAGGCGACGCACCGTCTGCGTATCCAATGTGCAAACGACGTAATTCTCGAGGTCCTCATCGCAATCGCTGCAGTCATCGGAATCTTCCTCCGACTCTTGATCCGAATCGTGGTCCTTGGCCTTGCCTTTACCCTTGCCCTTGGCTTTGTCCTTGCCCTTGGTTCCGTTGGGCTTGGCATCTTGCATGTCCTCGTCCTCGGCTTCATCCTTGGTGGCTTCCATCAGTTTCTTGACGGCGGCAGCCTGCTTCTGCTTCTTGGCCTTGGCAGGATCGCTGGGGCCCCCGTTGGGCTCGTCGTCTTCGTCGTCTTCATCATCATCATCATCGTGTCGGAGGGAGTGGCTGAACAGGGATTTCACGAAATCATCATCGAGATCTTCGTCATCGTCGTCGTCGTCGCTATCCGCACCAGGAAAGGTCCCCTTGATGATACGCAAAGTGGAGCGACAAACGCTGGGAATGGATCCGTCATCGTCGGCTTGAGGTTCAGCCGTGGGGTCCAAGGCGGCCATGGTGATGTGAAACTAGGTAGGTACGGTGAAGTAAAGACATCAGTTCTGTAATATGCACTACAAGTGAGGTAGAAAGAAGAAGAGATAAGAACAAAAATAAAAGCACACGTACAGAAGCAGGAAATTTCATGTTGGCGGGAACCAAGAGTTCGCCCGGCGGCACCTCGAGCCCGTAGACGGGACCTGGAATAGCTTCAGGCATGATGGCTGCTGCGCGACTCCGAAAGAATGACGATAATGATGTAGATAGAGAGAATCTCTAGAGACACTTTGTGTACCCAAGAGAGGTGGAAAGAAGACGCGCGCGGCTGTTGATGAAGAAGAGTCGCGGTTTGTTGGTGAAGAAAAAGAAGGATGGAAGGAAGGAAGGAAGGTCGCGAGGATTTTTTTTTTTTTTTCCTTCTCTCTTTCCCGGGCCAACGAGGACCCACTAATCGACCAACGGGCGAATGAGATGAGATGATAAGGACCGTTATCGGGGACCCACTCACTGAAAAACAGCGGGGGTAAGAACTAGGGGTCTTCTTCTTTTTTTTTTTTTAAAGTGTGCCTTCCATTTTTTTTTTAGCGTGACGCGATCTTGGGAGGGATGGATGAACGGACGCAGGGTAGGTCGCAGTTCGTTGAACATCTTCAACAGTTGCTGGAAGTTTACGGGAGAGACGAGTCCATGAACAACCAGATTATCAAGTTACTTTCGAAAACAAGGCAGTCAAAACAGCTGAAGTCAACCAATCTATAGCAGAGGAGTCAAGTAGAGGTGAAAGAAGAATTCAATTCATTAAGTAGAAGAAGAAAAAAAAACACACAGCTTCATGAAATAAATAATACTGCCTGCCCATCAAAACTCCGGTTCAAGATGAAAAATCACCAGTCCGCCGTCCTTCAGAAAAAAAAACAACAACATCAAGTGCAAATCGTTACAAGTGCTCCCCTTTCTCTCCCTCTCTGTCTCTATCTCCTGCTATTGACGGATGTACTGTCGTTTAGTAGTCTTCATCATCTGATCGGGACCGTCTCTCCAAGCGTCCATGGGCTGGCTACTGGCCATCCTCGGCCTGGGCGGCGTCGGACATCATGGCGGCGTCGGACATCATGGAGTTGGTCGGCTCCGGCATCATCATCTCCTCGGACTTGGTGGGCTCGGGCTTCTTGTTGTCGTAGGGCTTCGCGACGTCAGGCTTCTTGTTATCGGGCTTCTTGTTGTCGTAGGGCGTCTTGTTATCCGGCTTCTTCTTGTCGTAGGGCGACGAGGGAATTTTGACATTGGGGCCGGCGATCAACTCAAGGATCTTCTCGACAGGGCCGGTGGCAATGCCCCCTTTGCCGAGATCATTCTCAAGCTGGTAGATGGTGTCCTCGTCGAGCGTGATTCCGCCGAGAGAGTTGACAGGCGTCGGACCCTGGGGGTAGTTCGGGCTGCCCTTGGCCAGTAGGTCGACGAGGCCGTGGAGAAGGGGCAGAAGCGGGCCCCTGTAGTTCTTGCCCAGGATGTCCTTAAGCGACTTTCCCAAGTCCTCACGAAGGTCGAGACCGAGGAGTCCCGTGGGAGAAGGATCAGCAGCCCCTTTGCCCTTGTAAAGCGAAGCAGGGGTAGGCTCCTTGCCCGGGACGAGCGAGGAAACGGTAGAGTCGATCTTCTCCGGGTAGACCGGGGTGGCGAGGGCAGAGCCCATCAAGCTGGCGGCGACGAGAGAGAACTTCATGGTTGCTGTTTGTGAGAGGAGAAGGAAGCTTCTGTTATGTTGTGTGTTTGTGGTTGAAGCGAGAGAGAAAGTTGAGAAGAAGAAGAGGAAGAAGATGGTGATGAATGAGGAAGAAGTGAGGAGTTAAGAAGAGGAGAGGAGTAGTGAGTGAGTGAGTGTTGAGAGTGTGTGTGTTTGAATGTGAGTGATGATGCAGGTAAGTTTATCGAGGCGAAGTTGACCAGCTTTATATAGCCGACGATGATGCCTCGACCAAGGGTGTAGAAAAGGAAGTAAACACGCTTGACAACAGGACAAACATCGGTAACGAGAAAAACAATGAACAACAATGAAAGGAGAAGAAATGCTAACCATCCTCCCAAGGTATTCTCTTCATCGTACTAAGACGACGGACAATGCGGGAAGAGAAGACGCCGTCGTCGTCGTCGTCGTCTCCGAGAAGAGGAAAGAAATCCAGCAACGCATTCCACTGACGAGGCTAATAAGGAGGAGGCAACAACTCGACAGAGCTTGAATCTGTAAAGAGGAGAGGAAAGAGGAAGAGGAAGAAGAACACGGACAAGAAATGTACAATCTGGCAAGATGCATAACTCGGGGACAGAGAGAGTCCCTACCTACCTAGGTGCCTAGTAGCCTTGTCACGCTACTAGCTTAGTAGACGAAAAAGAAGGTCGCGTCCCCCTTTGAGTTGACTTTGAGACCCGCGTTGTGTTTGCATCGCAACGAGCAACAGATGCCCAACTAGGTATCCCCTTTTCCTTCTTTTGCCTACCTATCAAAGAGCATGGGATAGTCAAAGGAATTACCATGTTATACTTGCCTACTTTGCTACCACAACGAGAGATGGGAAGGGCCCCAAAGCCGCAGCAACAACAACAACAAGATTCTCTCTCCCTTACTCCGTACATACATACAGTCTAGAATGATTTCATTCAACAAGAGAGAAAGAAACAAAACAACCGATATCCGCCCCCCCCCAAAAAAAAATATCACATCAGACGAAAAAGAAAGACGAACAGGAAATAAAGCCGAGTCTAAAATAAAACAAGTCTCCACCCACGAGCGAAAGCCACGAGCGAAAGCCACGAGGGGGAAGGAAAAAGACAAGACAAGAGACTTGAAGAAGAGAGAAAAACGCTAAGATAGAACTCGTCTCAGACAACACGTTACCATGAGGCCACAAGGTGGTAAGAAAAAAGGGAGGGGTGTTGCTCAGACAAAACAGCAGAGTTTAACAAAATAAAAGACCCGGATTTTCAAACAATGGGAAAAAAAAGAACAGGGTATGAGTTGAAATCCTGTCTTTAACCAAGTCAACGGTTCCCCCCTATGACTATCCCTTATATGTATGTATGTATGTATGTATGTATGTATGTATGTATGTACGGGCATGTATGTATGATATCGCCCATTCCTCATCCAACATTCACCAAGACCTTGAAAAAACTGACGCCAGTTAAAAAGATGCATACCGGCAACCTTTCTTATTAGTCCCCAAGTAAAAAAAGTCGGTAGGTAGGTATGTATGTATGTCGACCATGACTTTTCTCTCTCTCTCTCTCTCTCTCTCTCTCTCTCTCAGTTCTCCAGAGAGGAGAGGATAAGGGAGGGAAAAAAGGAGAGAGCGATAAAAGCCGCTCTATCTCCACATCCTCTTTCTTTCTTCATCTTGTTCATTCATGGCCGAAGTGTTCAACCCCAAACGACAACAACTATCAACATCATCATCATCATCATCAACCTCGATATTCATTCCTCTTTCGTTTCCCGTTCTGTCTTCTTCTTCTTCTTCTTCTTCTTCTTCTTCTTCTTCTCCGTCATCTACTTCTTCCTATACTGTTGTCACTTTCCTTATGTCCTTCCTTCCTTCATAAGTACGTATGTACGCCGTCAAGCACCTCGTCAAAAAAAAAACCCCTTAACCCCCTTCTGCCTTCTCCCACTCTCTCTCTCTCTCTCTCTCTCCATCAACGTCTTTGTTCCTTCGTCATCAACTTGCCGACATTTGCTCTTCATCATCACATCCGTCAGACACGCGGCTTGACGCCTCGCCTCCCCATCCGCCCGCCCGCCCGTCCGTCCGTCCGTCCCGGCAACCCATCCCCTTGTCCTGAGCCCGCTTCCTGCCTTCCCCGTCCCGCCATCTTCTTGACCTATTCTTTCTATGCTATTAATTATTACGTAGTCAACATTAAGGGTCTGCTCATGGCCTGCCCTCACTCACCCACCGAAGCCGTCTAATCAACTTCTCTCTCCCCCTTTATCAGCGCCATCGGGCTCGTCGAGAAGAAGAGAGAAAAAAGAGAGACAGAAGGAAAGAATGAAAAAGAAGAAGAAAAAAAACAGGTATCCCCCGTCTGTGCCCCGTGTTCGCTGGAAGCGAGCGAGTGTAGAGTTGACCAGCCATGGACGTCTAGCCCTGTCGTCTCTGTCCCTTTGACACCTTGCCGCCTAAAATAACGCCCTGAGTCCAAGTTTTTTTTTCCCCTCATGCCGGAGAACACTTTGCAAATGCTGCCGATGCTATGCTCGCCACCTGCGTCAACAAGACCCAAACCCGTCTATGTACAGGTGCGCCTGGCGAAAGAAGAGGAAAAAAAGGCAAATCTGGCCACCGCCCGACCCAAGCCCGAGGCACACCCTTCCGTGGGCCGACAAGAAATCAAGTCGCCAGGAATCCCGGGGTAAGGGGGGGGGGGGGGGGGGGGTCTTCTCGAGGCATCGCAAATGACCGGCCCGACAGATCCAACAAGCCTTCATCCACTTCCGCGCCGAGGTCGGGCAGGGGGAGAAGAAGGAAAGAAAAAAAAAAAGAAGTGAAGAAATAAAGGAAACAAAGAAACCCTGACGCCTCAGACCAAGTCGGCCGTCACCGTTGACCGTGCTCTTTGCCGTGTCACCTTCATGCTGACGGTGTAGACGAGGTCCACGGTCCAGAAGTGTGATATCTCGGCTTGGGCGCATGGTATGGCCCCGTACAGGGGCGCTACCAGAGGCACCAGCACGTAGTCTATCAGGTTTTTCCGGATCGTGCGGTTCGAAAAGCACATGCCGTCGGCGAGCTTGGCCTTGTTCATTTCGCGACGGCGCGTCTTGACGCATATCCTGTGGAAGCTTTCGTAGAGGAATAGATAGCACGCCACCTCGACGAAGCCCAGGGTGCGCAGGACGTTGCAGATGGTGAAGATCCAGCCGAGATTGTCCGCGTCGTGCTTGCCGTCGACAACCCAGAGGTACAGAGTCGAGGCCAGGATGAGAATCGTCATGTGCACGGGCAGGAAGTGGGCTTCGAACAGGCGGTGGAAGAGGTAAAACAGGTGCTCCCAGTGCGGCTCCTTGAGGGTATCGTGTGTCACGTCCGAAAAGACACCCGTCTCGCGCGTCGTGTCGTCGCTCGGCTGGTTGATGGGAAAATAGCAGTCGGTGCCGTCACCGTGGCTCCGGTGCAGGGGCCGGAACGCTCTCGAGGTATGCTTCCGCTCCTGCCACATCTCGGCGGCCTTGCGCAGGGCGAAGCCCGTGTCGAGAGCTCCCCACATGTGTCGGAGAGCCTGCTTATACCGGGCCTGCATGTCGATCATGGTGCCCCTGACGCCGCCCTTGCCGCCGCCGGTGACGTTGCTCTGGCTGACGGGGCTCAGGACGGTGCGGCAGGTGAGGTTGCCGTTGAGGGCGAAGAAGCACTTGAGGTACATGTGCAGGTCCTCGCCGATGGCCTCTGCGTCGCAGTCCCAGCCGCCGACACGGTCGACGAGCACCAGAGGCAGGGAGTAAACCGAGGTGGGCGGGGCTACGGTAGAGCCCTTGTAGAGACCCGAGATGCCGGCGGCGCACCAGAGGATGTCGGCGACGCGGACGATGGCGGGCACTTTGTGGGCGTTGCGGTCGAAGATGATGGGCGCGGCGTAGAGCGTCGTCGCCGCCGTCTCCGGATGCAGCAGATGCATGAAGGTGACGTTGGTAAAGTAACTCGGCGAAAGGTGGCTGTCGGCTGCAAGGAGGAGAGAGAAGTCAGCGGCAAAAAACTCAGCACGGCTCGAGGTTGCACAGCGCCTGCGCGGCATGGCACAACCATGGACGACGAATGCTGCTCGTACCATCGATGCCGGTCACGATGACATTCTTGCGAACCCCCATCGAGTACTTGGCGCTCAACTTCTTGGCCGCCCAGCCGAGGTTGCTTCCCTTGCCGGCCGACTCGCCGGGGATGTCGGCGGGGTGGAGGGAGTAGTCGATTGAGCGGAACTTTTTGACGAATTCCTGGATCAAGGACAGAGCCTTTGATTCACCGTTGACTTCACGTTGTTCCATGCCAAGATAAATCTGCGAGGCGGGAGAGAGAGAAAAGGGTAAGCAAACCGTGGCCAAGGCGGGCCAGGAGGCGCGCGGACGAGTCGAGGAGGGAAACAGGATGGGAGGGGGGGGGGGGGGGGGGGGGGGGGGGGGGGAAAAAAAAAAAAAAAAAAAAACCCCCCCCCGGCGGGAAAGGGGGGGGGGGGGGGGGGGGGGGCGCGGCCGAGCGCGGCGGCGCCGGGCTCTC
>PDHP01000061.1:122912-133614 GCA_003339455.1 Ophiocordyceps camponoti-leonardi (nom. inval.)
GAGGGGGGAGAGGGGGGGGGGGGGCGGGGGGGGGGGGAGCGAGGGGGGGGGGGGGGGGGGGGGGGGGGGGGGGAAGAAGGAAAAAAAAAAGAGGAGTACGACGGGAGAAGGAAGGGGAAAGAAAGAAAAAAAAAGGAAAGTAGCGGCGACGAGGCGTTTCCAAGCTTTCCCAGCACAGCAGCACTTTTTTTTTTTCTTTGCACTCGTCAGGAGAACTCTCACTCCTCTCTCTCTCTTCTCTCTCTCTCTCTCTCTCTGGGGGGACTGGGACTGGACGTAGCAGAAAAGTGCCTGGCAAGTCGGGGTACGTACCGTCAAAAGGCAGGTCTTCTCGTACCAGGTACGACCCTGGTGGTCGGTCGAGTAAAATGGTACCGGACATGTATCAGGGTACTACTCGTGTGCACGCGGGGACGACGCCCCCTAGGGGTAAACGTAGTAGTACTCTTTTACTATTCGTACATACAGCGATGGACGGACAGAGGGCCTCGGTCGCTATTGTGGGCTTGGCACACCACAGCGCCGTTGTGGCGGCGTACCGTACATACATAAGTCGGTAGGTATTCGGTACTTGTTGGCTGATCGGACATCCCAGCCTCTCTCCCTCCCTCCATAGGCTCTAGGAGAATCAGGGGCCACTTTAAAAGAAAAGAAAATGATTCCCAAAGACTGATGCGAAATCGATACTTGATAATTCATCGTTCCGTGGCTTCGCACCGGAGATTTCATGCATCTTATTTTCTTTTTTTTTTCTTTCTTTTTTTCTTTTGTGTTATTGCTATTGTACCTGTACATGCATGCGACACGCGCCGAACCTCTTCTGCCCCCCCTCCCCCCCTTGTCGAACGCTGCAGCCTCTGTCAGAGCACACACAGCACAAGCGTTCGGATGCGCCGATACGGATACATATTTTCAAACGGGGGAAAAAAAAGTCTGTATGTATAATGCACGCGTAGAAGACGGTGAATGCACCAGGAAGAAGAAGAAGAAGAGGGGAAATGATTGAGACTTGGAAAAAGAAGTAGAAAGGGAAAAGAAGCGACTCTCATCAGTTGACGCGTGTCATTGGAGGAAAATAAAAGAAGATCTGTTGACAAGTCGGTGGTGGTGCCTGGATCTCTTTATTAAACCCGGTAAAAAGGGGGGGGGGAAACGGGGGAGGGAGGGGGCGTGTAAGGCCGGACTCGCTCATCAGTGGCTGCCAGTTGGCCCGCTCACAGTTGGATGGGGAATGTGCAATTTTACACGAGCCGTATCCCGTAACGGCGTACGGATATTATGTAGTATTGTGTGCCCGTAGGAAAGTTGCTAGTATTCGTTGTACACAGGGGACGACTCTCCGTTCTTGACCAGTGGTAGAAGGCAGAGGACAGAGTTGTGTGAGTAGTAGGTATGCATGTATTGTATGTATAACGAATTGACGATATAACAAACAACTTGCCAAGCACCACACCGGACGGCGGCTGTGTGCATTCGGCCTGTGGCGGAGTGGCGGCGGCGGAGGAGGATGCGGAGGAGGAGGAGGAGGAGGAGGAGGAAGAGGAGGAGGAGGAAGAGGAGCAAGGTTCACACTGGGTAGAGAGAGGTATTCGCAGCAGCAGCAGGTAGGTAGGTAGGTACAGATACACCAACAACGTCGTGGTTGGTTGACGTCGTCGTCGTCGTCTACGGATAGGTTCTCTGTAGAAGCCTTGACCCTTGCAACGGGACTCGGGAGAATCATCACTTATCCGTATGGATAGATAGTACTCCGTACGTATCCGTATAGATACAATTAACGGGATCAATATCTACCTAGGGATAGTATAAAAAAAAAAGAAAGGAAACAATCGTGGAGATGGGGGTTTTTCTCTTTCTTTCGTTTTACTTTTCGTTTATGCGTTTTGAAATCTACGAAAAAGAACTCCTTAACAGCCAGCCTAGTATGTATGTAAGTAGTACGGATAGTTAGGTACTACGCATCGATCTTCTTACAACAACACATTTCTACTATCTTCCATCTCCTTTTTTGTTTCTCACACTCCCCCTACCTGTTACCCACCCCCTTTCTCTCTCACTCTCACTCACTCACTCACTCTCACTCACTCACTCACTCTCACTCTCACTCTCACTCACTCACCTAGGTAGGTACTCACTTACAACTTGCAAAGTATCCCCTAGGTACACAGGACCCTTCTTGTCGTCATAGCCTCATTGTCATAGCCTCCCTCATACCTACTAGGTAGGCATGCTCTGCATCGTATGGGTAGATAGACAGGGAAAACTGGGCGAAGCAGAGCACGACTCAAACACAAAAAAAAAAGGAGCTGACGCACCACCGTCATGATTGAATCATCCCGCTACCGCCCCCAAAAAAAAGGGTTGAAACATGTGGCTCCTTTTGGAGTAGGTAGGAGGAGGGGACAGACAGGACAGGACAGGAAGAAGAGACCCAGCCTCGGCTCAGAAATAAGGCTACTTGCGAATATGCGCCTATAAAGTCAAGTCTTGTCTCTGTTCTCTCTACGAATACTCCGTATCTTGTCTCTCTCTCTCTCTCTCTCTCTCCCTTAGAGAGAGTGTGTGTCTGTTGTGTGTGCGTCTCTTCCTCCCGCCTTTGCCGCAAGACAAGGCCTTCACGTCATGGGCATTCCACGTTTCCCCCCCCGCCTCTTTTCCCTGTACATACCTACCTACCTAGGTAGGTAAAGTCTCTGAATGTGACGTTCTTCTTCTTCTTTCTTTCTTTTCGCCGTCATTGTTCTTTCTATCCGTACCCATCTCTCGGATAGGTAGAGAATGCGCCGCTCGTCCAAAAAGCCTGTGCGGAAAAACAAAAATTGCCTATCCGTACGGACATTCACAAGAGAAGAGAAAACCCCCAAGGGACCCGAGAGCGACTGACTTTCCCTTTCATCTTGCGAAACAAGGAGGTCTCTGGCCCTTGAGTCTTACTAGAGGTGCTTAGGAGCTTTTAGTTCACTGCGCCTACCTACCTAGGTACCACTCTGGCACTAGGTAGAGGTAGAGGTAGTGGTGAGGTACCTATCCGTAGGTACCTAGTTCCAATCCCCCCCCCCCTCGTGTCGTGGACCCTAGCGTCGTGATCTTGCACACGCGGGTGTGGCCGTAAGCTTCTTTGGTGTGTATGTACGGATAGTAGCCTACTAGGACTACCTAGGACTAGGAGTAGTAGGTCACTGTAGTCTGTCGGTACTAATAAAGGCAACTTGACCAGTGTCAGTTCAGTTCTCAGTCGGCGCTCAGCAACGTCATGATATTCGAGATCTCGGAGTACCTACTAGGTAGGCACCTAGTATCCGTAGGTACGGATAGATAGAAGCAAAAAGGAAAGAAGGCGGAAGGCGGGGAGATGAGAAAGAAGACAAGAGGTTCGAAGAAGAAGAAGAAGAAGACGATGAGATGGAGGGAAAAGAAAAGAAGAAACGCACATCATCAACATCAACATCAACATTATCAACATCATCAACAATAATAGCACTTTGTTCCTGTCGGCAGCCAGCCGCTGTATCCGTGATCCGATCCGGTTCCTTTTCCTCTTTTCTTTTCTTTTTTTCTTCTGCCTCTTCCTTTCTTCTTCCTTTCTTCTGCTTCTTCTTCCGCTTCTTCTTCCGCTTCTTCTGCTTCTTCTTCTTCTTCTCCCTCATCGTCTCTTCTCTTCTCTTAAGATTCTTCTTTTTTTTTTCTTTTTCCACTTCTTCGTCTACGGATAAATCATCACTTCAAAGTCATAATTATCTGCATGTAACTTGTGCATACATACATATGTAGGTATGTACATACGGATATTCTTCCTCATTTCCGCTTTGGCCCAACTAGCAGACCCCTTCTTTCAACGCTGTGAGCCTGTGAGGCGCGGCTGTGACTCTATACCTATGTAATAATCATAAGAGAAATCATTGGGAATTGTGAATGACACAGCGACGTCTACGGTACGGATCCCCGTCGTCTGATTCTCGAGAAAGGAAAACCCCCCTTTTCCGTCTGTCACACTGCATCCGCCATCCATCCATCCATCCATCCATCCATCCGACACACACTTTGCCAGGCACACACACACACACACACACACACACACACACACACGCGGCTTACCTTTTGCTCACCCCATCCATCCATTCATATCTCGCTGATGTGAGAGAGAAGCTGTACGGATACTGGAGAGTCTGAGTGAGAGAAAATCGGGTGGATGCGTATGTATGTATGTATGCCGCTACGCGATCTTGTGTTCCTTTCTTTCTAGGTAGTATCCGTATATACACACGTATCCGTACGGATACAGATGATCGAGTATCCGTAAGTCATTCATCACTGAGAACAAGACATAGACAGAGACAGACATGACATGTAGTAAGACACGGTCCTCGGACCACGCCTGCAGCAGCGTCTGTCTACCTACCTACGGATACTCTTCCCCTTTCCTTTCCTTTCCTTTTCCCCTTTCCGCTCTCCGTAAAATCAGCAGAGGCTGGCTGGCTGGCTGGCTGTCTGTCTGGCTGGGCCAAATTTCAACACCGGCACAGAAACGAAAGGGGCAATCAAGTATCCGTAGGTAGGTACCTAGATGAGGATTGCCGTCTTGTCTATCCTTGCATGTGCCACTTCTAAATGATTCGTTTGTTTTTTTTTTCTTTCTATTCTTTTTTTTATTTTTCTCTTTAACCCTACCGGCTCTCTCTCTCTCGAACAGGGGCTCTCCCTGCGGACCCCTGACTTTTTTTTCCTTTCAATCTTCCGACCCCTAACTTTGGAGTTTTCTCTCTGTCTGACTTTCCCTTGTCCTCCCCCGCCCTCTCCTCTCTCTCTCTCTCTCTCTCTCTCTCTTGCTCTCCCGCTCTCTCTCCCTGTATGCAATTGTACATACGGATACTTCTGTCCCCGTGTTATAAGCGGGTGCAAGCATCGAAATCCGCCATCGTGTGTTCATCCCAAACCTCTTTCCATGCTTGTGCATCTTTTTTACTGCATACTATGCTCAACTTTATACACTCTAGGTACCTAATGGTGACTACCTATGATTGTATGTATGTATGTAAGTTGTCCCTAAAGTTGAGCTCTTCTCGTCACGTGTTATTCCCTCGATTTTCCCAACTTCATTTTTGCCTTTATCCTGACCTCACTCATCCTCGGTATCCGTAGGAACCGAAGATCAACAAAACATCCAACCTCCCCAGCTACCTACTAAGGTACTAGGTAGGTAGGCAGACGGCCATGAAAAGTCACGAATACAAGGTCCGAATATCCGTAAAAAGGACAGAAAGAGGGGAAGAGTAGGTAGAAAGAAGCAATGACAGCAGCAGCGAAAAACAAACACAGAGAAGAAGAAGAAAAGAAGAAGAAGAAGAAGAAGATCTGGAAGAACGAATCGATGCCGTGCAGGACCATCGTTGATTCGCGTCGTGTCGAAGAAAAACCATAACTTTAACAACCCCCGATAGCAGCAGCTGGAATTCACCGCCGCCAAATCGGTCCCGGCCTTTCTCTTTTGTTAGCATCGTCATCGCCTCGTCATGACTCCATCTCATCCCCATCCCATCTCCAAGAAGGGGAGCCCCGATGAAAGAAGCGCCTCGTAGGGCTGTGCAAGTAGATATATACACATACATACATACCACATACCTACAGAACTCCCCACGGGATACACTCACGGTATCTGTGCAAATATATAACTCCTCTTGACCACACGTGGAAACATGAGAGAAGATGTATGTACGGATACACATCCGTACAGACACAATATACCCATGCAAACACGTTGTATATATCCATATCCGCGCCTACGTCCGCACTTAAACACACCTTAGAGGCTCAGTCAGAGTCAGACTCGAGACTACGGAAAACCGATGTACCGGCTCTCCCGGCGGCCCATGCCATGACGCTGACTCGGTTACTATCCGTTGTTTTCTTTCTTTCTTTCTTTCTTTCTTTCCTCTCTTTCAAACGGAAATCTTCATCCGATGAAGACTTGAAAAAAAAAAAAAAGTCGCCCTATGCATGAGATGGATGCCCCTTGCCCTTACCTGAGGCTTACCCCCGGCGCCCCGGGGTAAAAATGACCTGACCGCGGATCACCTAGTCATGTCAGAAAACTCCCAAGATCGCGGGCCAAACACGCATCATGTGCATACCTACCTACCTAGTATGCAGACCTACAGCCATACACCTACCTACATGATGCGTAGACGGTCGTCTCACGCAGCAACTGGTCAAAACCCATGGTCCAAGTACGTCTCTCCCCTCGGCGGACGGATGGATACCTGAGTCTCGAACGATCGAGCAAGGCGGTGAGACGACTCGCCTCTGTCCATTTGCATCTACCATCTACGGATACGGATACCCCATTCCCTCGCAAGCCTGCTGTATATGTATGTCATGACATTGACCCATGCCGAATTTTCTGACCATGACAGGACCCTTCGATACCAGTCCTGGCGCTCGCGGAAGTGTCAGCCAGGTATCCGTAGGTAGGTAGGTAGGTATCCCCTCTTTCCCTTCCGTTAGCTCCGGTGCCGCGACAACAAGGAGTCATGTCCGTGTGTGCCTCGCCGCTTACCTACCTTTGTCTTCCACGTAGTATATTCGTACACATTTTGCAGGGTATCGACGGCCGTGCTCTCCGCGTGTGTCGAGAGGCGGCGCGCACGGCCTCTAAGTTTGTGAGCGTCGCGCACTAAGGGCAGTTAGCTATTCAGGGTGCCTTTTCAAACAGTTCCATGATGGGTTTCGCCGCCTATCAAGATCAGGTCAGCACTTGCAAGATGCCCGTCAGCAGCGGTGGGGATGGGGGCCAAGCAAAACAAACATCGATAAACTTTTCGAGGTCCTGGTCCAGGTTGGCGAGATCGTCCTTGCGCCGCTTGTTGTCGGCAATCAGCTTCTGCTTGCGTTTAAGAAGCTCCTGTCTCTGCTGCTCCAAGGCCTCGCGCTCTGCCTTTTCGTGGTTGATGCGCGCAATCATGAGCTCATTTTCGTCGTCGTCGGCATGCTCCGGGTGCAGAGCGAGGAACTCTTCGACGGGGATGAGCGGCAGCTGCGTGTACTTGTGGCTGTTCTAATCTTAGCTCTAGCCCCAAATGAATGCTTCCTTCAACGGGGAGGAGGAAGAAATGGAGGTGGGAGGGGGGGGGGGGGGACTCACTCGAAGGACTCGCACGCCAATATCTCGCCCTGGAGGTGTTGTTGCTCGTAGTAGAGGTTCTGCAGCTGCAGATGGAGACGGTCGACCTCCTGACGAGCCTCGGACGTGAGAGACTTGGTTTCTCGGGCCGCCATGCACGCCGCGCGATGGAGGCCGCGGAGTTGGGCGATGCTGCTCAGGAGGTTCCTCTGCTGTTTGGCGATTTCGGCTTGGACCTCGGCCGACGGTCGGCCGTCGCGCATCTGGTCGGTGAGGCGGAGGAGTGCCTGGGCCTGGTCCCGGGCCTGATCCGAAACTTGGAGCACGGATAGGAGCGACGGCTCGGACACGACGTGTTCAGACATGATGAACGGGACGGTGGCGTTGGAAGGATGGGGATGAGGATGAGGATGGGGAAAACGATGTGTTCGCAGGGAGGAGAAGGCGAGGCGACGTTGACGAGGCTGACGAGACTGGCTGAGGTTTTTGGAGGTGGTGTTTTTGTCTAGGGTAGATTTCATTGGCTGCGTTTGAGTGCGCATTTATCAGTTGGACAGTACGAACTGTACAGTTAAAACGAACTACTGCACACACCATCGAGCGTCGACTCTTTATGTATCCGTACCTACCACGCTCTACGCCTCTCTGCAGCTCACGAGACGGCGACGATCTGATTAGTAGGAAGCTGGCGAGGCGTTGTCTTTACCGATGTCCGAAATCCACTTGCACAGTAACACCAGCTTTATAGCCATTGCCTCCACTGCGGTAGAAGCCGAGGCAGTTAACCAGCCTTACTATCGCCGCCGCTATTCTCCCTCGGCTGGCTTATTAGAGAACTGGCTCAGTGGCGCTAGACGGCATAATAAGCGATTGAGCCTTGGACCCTTCAACAGTCAACTTAAAAAAGGGTTGTCGATGGATGATAATACGCCAGCCAGCCAGTCAGCCAGCCCGCCAACCCGTCCGTGGGCGTTGATACAGAATTAGATAGACACACCTTCATACGGATATAAAACATACAAACATGCATGCATATTTGCAACCTGTAGCCTGTAGGTACGGATACAGTTCTGCCTCCGATACCGGCCATCATCATATGTACATAAGCCATCTCGAGGCTGACTGCACGCAACGCCCTCCATTCCTATCAGCATTGAACACAATGCGAAAAGAAAAGCCAGCCAGCTGACCGGGCTTGTCTCTTCCGTCATCTACATATCCGTACATATGCAAGCACCTCGCCATAGACAACAAGCAGCGGCGATACTTGGCCGTTTCTTTTCTTGTCTGGCATGAACCTTCAAATGTCTCGCCTTCATTGTTGACGCCGTGTCTTTTCTCTCTCTCTCTCTCACACTCTTCTCTCTGTCTCCCTCTCCCTCTCTATCTGTTATCACTCACACTCCTACAGCCGCGTGATCGTCAACTTCCATCTATGTACACAACCTGTCAGATGCATCTTTCCCACCCGGATCTCCCGGACTGCGCTGGCTGATTTGTGTTGTCACTCGAGTCCGGGCCAATCAGTAGCGGCCCGCCAAGTCCCACCGTCTTCAACCTCGTTTTAGCCTCTGACCCCCGGGACCCGAAGAAGGGGACCCTCCCCTCCAGCAACTCAAAGGCAAATTATCTTTCCTGCGCGAGGGGAAGGAAGAGAAAAAAAATTTGTTGATCTTCTACTCCCCTCTCTCCCCTCTCTCTCTCTCCTTCTCGAAGGAAGAGACAATGTACGTCATGGCCGATGTCACCACAGCCCTCACCACGGCTTGTGGCTGTCGAGCGGCGGATGACAATAGCCTGGCCTCGGCATCCGGTCTGGATCTGCATCCCGCTTCCGAATCGGCAGCGCCTCGCCGTCGCCACTCCTTCTCCCTACCGCGAAGAAGATCGCTGGTCGAGACCATCGTCGAGGGCGAGGAACGGCTCCTGCTCCGGCTCGACCTCTTCCTCTCCAACCTCGAGCGCCGGCTGGACTTTATCGAAAGCTACGGCGACTTGGGTCGTGACTATGCCATCTCCCGCGCCTTCTCCACCCTTCAGGCCGTCCGCTCGCGCTGCTCCACCGCCTCCGAGGAGGTCCTCGGCGCCGGCCGGAGGAGGCTGCAGTTGATGGTGGAAACGCTCGAGATGCGGTACCAGGAGACGCTGGCCGCGACCGAGTCGCTGCACGAAAAGGCCCGCGTCGGCATCGACCTGCTCGAGGGCATCCTCTCCGAATTCGAGGCGCGGGCGCAAAAGCTTCGCCAGCACGGCTTCGCCAACGCCGCCAACGCCGCCGAGGCCTTCATGGACGAGGGCCGTCGCGTGGCCAACGAGAGCATCGAGCGGGCGAGGGAAGTCGTCGACGAGGGCATCGAGCGCGCTCGTCGGGCCGCCCTGTCGCTCGAGGAGCACATACAGCACGCCATCGCCCTCGCTCGCCACGGGCGTCTCCTCCTCTACGATGACCTGCCGATGCCCTGGCGCAACAACCCGCACATCAAACGAGGGTACCGCTTCACCGAGAGCAAGCTCGAGTGCGTGCGCTCCATGTTCAACATCTCCAACGAGACGTTCAACATCTGGTCCCACGCCTTGGGGCTCGTCCTCGTCCTCGCCGTCGCCTTTTACTTCTACCCGACCAGCGCCAACTTCGGCCTCAGCACAAAGGGAGACGTCCTCGTCGCCGCCGCCTTCTTCGTCATGGCCGGCCTCACGCTCGTCTGCTCGACCGTGTGGCACACGATGAACGCGGTGGCCGACGTCGACGCGATATCCATCTTCGCCTGCGTCGACTACACCGGCATATCGCTGCTGATCGCCGCCTCCATCGTCACGACCGAGTACACGGCCTTTTACTGCGACCCGGTCAGCCGATGGACCTACATGACGCTCACCGCCCTCCTCGGCCTCGGAGGCGTCCTCCTGCCGTGGAACCCGAGGTTCAACGACGCGGACAAGCCCTGGGCGCGGGTCGCCTTCTACGTCGGCCTTGCCCTGACCGGCTTCATGCCCATCCTGCAGCTTGGCTTCACCAAGGGCCAAGACTTTGTCGTCGACTTTTACTCGCCCATCTCCAAGTCGCTCCTGGTCTACCTCGGCGGCGCCGTCGTCTACGCCAGCAAGATCCCCGAGCGTTGGTTCCCCGGCGTCTTCGACTACATAGGCGGAAGCCATAACCTGTGGCACGCCGCCGTCCTGAGCGGCATCTTGTTTCACTATACCGCCATGCAGCAGCTCTTTTCCAACGCCTTTCACCGCGCCGAGTCTGGCTGTCCCGCCTGAGGTTGAAGGTTTTCTTGAAGTTGAAGTTTCAGGGGGGGGGGGGTATAAGTTGGTGTTGCTTTCCTCTCTGGTTTTTGTTTCTTTTGTACTTGTTCTCTTTTTTACTACTATTCTTCCTTTTCTTATGTCGACTGCACATATCGATCTCTCCATCTGCATGTATGAACCACACAACCCATTCTCACAACCTACACACTCATTCCATCTCTTGCTCCCCCCCCCCCCCCCCCCCCCCCCCCCCCCCCCCCCCCTTCCCTCTCTCCCCCTTCCGCTTGCTTTCTCCCGTGTTTTTTTTTTTTTTTTTTTTTTTTTTTTTCGGCT
>PDHP01000061.1:133619-154811 GCA_003339455.1 Ophiocordyceps camponoti-leonardi (nom. inval.)
CACATATCGATCCCCCCCTCCGCATGTATGAACCACACACCCCATTCTCACAACCTACACACTCATTCCATCTCTTGCCCCCCCCCCCCCCCCCACAGCATCTCTTTTGTCTTTCTTCCTATTCGTCAAGATTGGAATCGGTTCCCCTGGTTTTTCTATTTTCTTTTTTTTGTTGTACGAGGATGAAGTTTCAAAATCGCTTCCATCCGCTGCGATGTCGGCGCGGCATCAACTTGTGAGCGTTCACCAATGGTGTTTTGTCTTCCTCGGGAGGGAAAAAAAAATAACTTTTTTCAATGCGATGGGGAGGGAGGGAGTGAGAGAGGAGAGAGAGTCTGGCGTTGATTCGATGGGAATTCTCACCTATGTAACCTCCCCCCCCTTTTCTTAGCCATCGTTTCTTGCTTCTATTGATTTCTTGCATTCTGTCTTCCTCTATGTATGTCCTCCCTTTTTTTTTTAAACGTCTGTACGATGTAGCATCTTCTCCCTTGGTGATCCTACCTTGGGGTGTTTTTTCCAGTTTAGATATCAAAGCGGGTAGCGAAATGTCGAGAAAGCATAGCGACGAGTCTGGAGTTGTCATCTTTCTGTTACTTTGCTGCGGTTGAGGTTACCATGTTGGTTGATGGACTCTTTTGCGTATGACGTATCGTACCTATGCGTTATTCTTTTCTACTCACCCAACTGACGAGCACTTCTCTGGATCTAACCAACCAAAGGCAGAACTTCAACCTTTTTTCCTCGTCATGTTCATATCTCGTTAGCTGCTCTATCGTACAGGTAAGCTTTCTCCCCCCATCCCGATCCGACTGGTTACGGAGGGAAGAGTAACTGTTAGTCCTCTCTCGTCGAGGCGTCCTTTGAGGCGTATAAGGTAGTACGACTAGAAAGTCATTCCTTATGAATACCTTTATTTCAGCGGATCGTTATAGAATCACAGGGCGTGGGCGACAATCTCGGCGTAGACGTCGTCGGGGATCTTCTTGATGATGCCGATGGTAACGGTCTTCACCAGATGAGCGTGCAGCTGCGGGAACGATCGGAGTACTTTGATAGGGCTTTTTTTTTCCCGTTTCAATCGGTCGCATCAGAGTCAGCCAAGAGATGGAGAGACTTGACTTTTTCTTACCTGGGAGACTGCAGAATCTGCGAACGCATAATCGTAAGCTGGGCCACGATGCAGACAATGTTCAGATGAGGCCCGTAGGCGAAGAGAAAGTCCCACAGGCGCAACACCTCCGGCAGAGGCGGCGTGCAGGCGCAGAGGGTCAGGACGGAGGGGAAGGCGTAGATCTCGGCCGAGAGCCCCTTCGCCGTCAGGTACATGCTGAGCTTCGGGTCGACGATGGCCAGGACCTTATCTACGAGGGCGAGACCGCGGTGGACGCCGTCCATGGCGCCGCGGATGTAGGCTGGACACTCGCGCGTGAGGAGGGAGTGAAAGGCGACGAAGGCCTCGGCCTCGCTGCGGGCGGCGTACAGGAACGGCGCGGCGAGGACGTTCATGCCCTGGACGTACGTGCCTGGTTCAGGGCCCGTGTTGGACTCTTTATATTGTGAGTATTTCTCATCTTATCAGGAAGCATCTTTCAGGGGGAAAAAAGAAATAAACAGGAAAGAAACTTACTTGCTTGGGAATGACCGGATACGCTACCGACGAGACTCTCTCGGGGATGAGAGGATTGCCGACTGCTGGGTCGGCTTAATCTCTGATCCTCCCTGGCGTCGTGGAGCTTCCAGGCGATGGCGTTGAGGAGACGGATCAGACTGGCCTCGCTGACGCGTCGTCGGAACAAGGGATCGGTGGTGAGGGTGCGGAAGGTGTCGTTGCGGATCTTGGAGTAGGCGGGCGAAGGGCCGCGATGGATAAGACCGAGGTATTCGTCAGTAGACATGATGGGAGCGTCGAGAAGAACGAGCCAGACGTAGATTCTCAGCGTCGACTGATGGGAGGAAAAGGGGGGAGTCTCGTCAGCGCAAGTCTTTGATAATATCCCAACATCCCAGAGAGAGAGAGAGAGAGAGAGAAAAGGTGATTTACCATTCCATCCTCGGCGCTCTTGATCCCCTCATCAACCACCTTCCACCTCGCGCTCTCCAGAGCGCCATTAAAGTCACCATCGTTGGGACCGTCGCGAATAATATGCTGAAGCGAAAGATGACCGTGCGAGAAGACAGGCCGCTTCCCGATGGAGCGGCGCCGGGCGACGTTGCCATCGGACGCAGCCGCCATGGACGAAGTAGCGTCGCTATAGGCCCGTCCCCGTTGAGGAGACCGGCTCGCGTCGCTGTTCGGAGACGAAGAGCGTCCGAATATCATCCGCTGCTGACCGATGAGAGATAACGGCAGTGGGGGCGGCGGAGACGATGACGACGACGACGATTGTTTCGAAGGGCCGGTGCCGAGGTTGTGAGCCGATTGCAGCCGGCGGAGAGCGCGATGCGTCCTTGGTATATCGCCGGAGGGCAGTAACGGTGGCTGCAGCGGTTGCGACTGCCGCGGCGAAGACGAAGACGAAGACGAGCTCGCCATTGTATTTTTTTTGAATTTTTTTTTCTCTTCTTCGCCTGGGACACTTCCTTCAGTGCCTTTCAGTGGGGGGACGAGAGACTGCCGAGGTCACGGCGAAGGCGACGGCGGCGGAGGGGAAGAGGGAAGGCGGCGGCGGCGGCGACGACGACGACGATGGCGCTTGGAGCGAGCTTTCTTCTTCTCGCCAATGGCTGCTGCTGTTGGCTGCTTGCTCGGGGCGGATGAGAATAGAAAGAGAGACATGAGCGTACATACAAAGAGTTTCATCGAGACGCGTCGTTTTCGTGACTCGTTGAATGAGCTTTACGAGGAGGTACCTACTAGGTAGCTCTAGGTACTGGGCTGGATGGATGAATGATGCCTCAGGCACTCACGCTTGTATAGTCAGCATTCTATCCGTACATACTATCGTCGTCTTCTTTCCTATCCGTACAACTACGACATAAATACGGAGTACGGATACAACTCCACGATCATTGATCGCCACAACCAGCCAGTCGGCGGCTATTGGTCCTTTCTCCAACTACGCCTTAAACCTTCCCCCGCCGTCTCATATTCCAAAAAGACATAGGTCAGTCCAGACGATTCCAAAACCCGCCTTGCTAAGCTTCCGGGGTGGAAGAAGAGACATGACTTCCGAGACATGTCAGCCACCTATATATCGGTAATATATGTGTACATATGTATGTATGTATGTGTTTGAGTGTGTGAGTCTCGGATCGTTGAATCGTTATCGGCCGCTTTCTGTTCAGCAATCAAGTCTCCGCTGATTCAAAGGGTCCTGCAGTTGACTGTCCCATCGACATCGGTATACAGGTCCGTTGGCGACACATTTGCGTGCGGCAAGAAAGAGAAAGATAGATAGAGAGAGAGAAGACAGCTTTCCAACCCCGATCCGATACCATACCACGTCGTACTCTACTACCTACCTCAAGGTAGGCACCGGACATGTAGCCAAGACGCCCAGCGTGGCTCTCACAGCGTCTGGACTCCTCAAACTTTAGACAAGCAGCCACTGACTGCATTCCATCCACCGTCCTCCTCTGCCCAACGGTATATCCATCCGTCCATATCTTCTCAGCTCTCCAGAAAAAAACCGTCTCTCGATCTCGTACATACATACATTTTCGTAGCAGCCACCTGTCTTGCCAGACGCGGATACGCAAATAGCCGCCTGGCTTGTCTCGGCGCCCACACACGACCGACGTATAGACTCTTTACTTATAGTCCCATATCTCTCTCGGCTTGGGATGGCATTTCGCCCGTCACCTGCTTGGCGGCATCTCACTCTGGGCTGGCATTGATAAGTCAACTCGTCAGACGCCATGGTCTGGTAGAACACCATCGTTCGATGAACAACAATCTCTCGCCCTTCTCCTTGGCCATCATCATTCATGCCCGGCCTCGCAACCCGTCTCGGCCCCGCGTTGGCCAAGGTCCTTGGCATCAAGCTCCAAGATGCCAACCCGCAGACTGCGCAACGGCTGAATCGAGGAGGCTTCATTCGCTCCAAAGCTGACAGCGCCGACGACGATGACTGGTTCGACAGCGGTGCGACCTCGTCCGAGTGGCTTCGCCATCAACTCCCCTCGGTGAACGGAGCTCGCCGCTATGTCCGGTCCCTGTTTCCCTTCCTCTCATGGGCTCCTCACTACAACCTTCAGTGGCTCGCGGGCGACGTCATCTCCGGCCTCACGATAGGTGCCATTGTCGTGCCTCAAGGGATGGCCTATGCCTCCCTGGCCAAGCTCGAGCCGCAGTTTGGTCTGTACTCGTCCTTTGTCGGCGTCGTTACGTACTGGATCTTCGGCACCTCCAAGGACATCTCCATCGGCAACGTTGCTGTCTTGTCCTCTATTGTAGGCTCCGTCGTCGAAGACATCACTTCCCTGCCGGAGGCAAAGGACATGCCGCCTCATGTCATTGCGTCCGCCCTGTCCGTCGTTGCCGGCTTCGTCGTGCTCACCATCGGTCTCCTTCGGTGCGGGTGGATCGTCGACCTCATCTCCATCCCATCCCTGTCTGCCTTTATGACGGGCTCGGCCGTGACCATCATCGCCAGTCAACTGCCGGCCCTCATCGGCGTCTCCGGCTTCTCTAACCGGGACTCGCCTTACCTCGTCATCATCAACACCGTCAAGCACCTCCCTGAAGTAAAGGTCGATGCTGCCATGGGTCTCACTGCACTCTTTGCTCTCTATCTTATTCGCTATTCTCTCGCCAGAGCCGCCGAGAGCTTTCCCAGCAAGAAGCGGATCTTCTTCTTCATCAACACGATGCGGACAGTTGTCATCATTGTGCTGTATACCTTCATCAGCTGGCTAGTCAACATGCACAGGACAGACGCTCCCGCCTTCCGCGTCTTAGGAGATGTTCCCAAGGGTAAGTTAGCAAGCAAGCCTCTTCTCTGCGTACCAGTCTCGGGCATTGGCCTAAAAACATCTTTCTTCAGGCTTCCGCCACGCGGGAATCCCTCAAATCCCAATGGGCATCATCTCGCACCTCGCACCTCACCTTCCGGTGACTGTTATTGTCATGCTGGCCGAACATGTTGCCATCTCCAAATCCTTCGGCCGTATCAACAACTATACCATCAACCCGTCTCAGGAGATGGTAGCCATCGGCGTCACCAACCTCTTGGGCCCCTTTCTTGGCGCCTATCCTACCACGGGCTCTTTTAGCCGTACCGCCGTCAACTCCGCGGCGGGCGTTCGGACACCGGCGGGAGGTCTGGTGTCCGGCCTCCTTGTTTTGGTCGCCACGTACTTCCTGACGGGTGTCTTTCACTACATTCCCAATGCCGCCTTGTCGGCCGTCATCATTCACGCTGTCGGCGACCTGATGACGTCGCCCAACTCTGTCTACCAGTTCTGGAGAGTCTCGCCACTGGAAGTCGTCATCTTCCTCGTCAGCGTCTTCGTGACCGTCTTTCGAAGTATCGAAGATGGCCTCTATGTGACTGTTTGCTCGTCGTTGATCGTCCTCTTGTATCGCGTTCTGAAGGCGCGAGGGCGATTTCTGGGGAGGATAAGGGTTCACTCAGTGGTGGGAGACCATGCAATCGGGGATGATGAAAAGCTCGCCGAAAATCGCGATTTCTTGGACGGCTCCGTGTTAGCTACGGAACGAGATGCTTTCCTACCTCTTCATCACGAGGACGGATCCAACCCTGAGATGGAGATTGAATCACCGTACCCGGGTATCTTCATCTTCCGATTCTCGGAAGGGTTGAACTACACCAACGCCAGCTCCACGCTCGACAACATGGCCAGCATCATCTTGAGAAGAACACGTCGGAACAGTCCGGAGGTGTTCAGGAGGCCGGGCGATAGGCCGTGGAACCACGCCAGATCACGGGAGCATTCGGAATGCGACCATCGACCGACACTTCATGCCATCATTTTGGACCTGAGCTCGGTTTACAACGTCGACGTGACCTCGATCCAATGTCTAGTTGACATCAGAAAGCAGCTCGATCAGCAAGCGTCGCCAGACGTCGTGGACTGGCATATAGCCTGCATCAGCAGCAGGTGGACGAAGCGAGCTCTCGCTTCGGCAGGCTTTGGCGTGCCCACCGACATGTCGGAAAGTCGGTGGAAGCCCGTCTTCAGCGTAGCACAGATCGGGGATACGACCGAGAGACAGCCGAAACAGACGCAGACGAGCGTCCAAGACGTGGAGGCGGCTACAGACAGTGACGACACCGAGATTCACTCGAGCTCATCCATGAAAACGGTCGTCGTCGACGAGAAGGGCGCAAGCGTCGTGTCGAGACAGAGACATGCGGAAGTGGCCGTGTATGGCCGAGATAAGCCGCTGTTCCATGTAGACCTGACGAGTGCCCTGCAGAGCGCCATCGCTAATGTCGAGGCGAGGCGGGAGTTTCGTCCAGGCGAGACAGGAGGGGCAACGGCGGACGTTGAGCTGTAATATCATTAATATGTAATTGCCTGAGAAAGATATGCGATGAATAGGTAGAGATGTGTCATGTTGAAAACCCATCAGGTATGGTTTACGAATAGATTGAGCAGATACTGGTTCCGAACGTGGTCGTCACGTCACTGTCGTGAGAACTGATGAGAGGCTTGAGCCAACACTGTACGGATACGGAATGGGAAATCTTGGTAAAGAGATCCACGTGACTTCGCGTTAACTGACCCGTCACGTCCGACTACCCGGCCAACCTCTGCTCTGTCAAGTCTATCCTTTTCTCAACACATTTGCGATACGTGGAGACTTCAGCCAGCATCGAATCGCTCTAAACCGAAGCCGATTGACGTCTTCGCTATGCCTTGGGGCTTCGAGCGCGTCAATCCGAAGCAATCGCAGCCCAATGCCAACATCGTCTTTATCAAGCCGCTGAAGGGCCCGGACGAGAAGACTGCCCAAGAATTCCTGGAGAGAATTGCAGCACAATGCGGTATGTACTTACTCTTAGTTTCGGCGCGCCCTTACTGACGAAGCACAAGTGCCCATCATGCGAAAGCACCACCTATACGTCAGGGCGCTGGAAGAGTTCGAGCCGAACCGCGAATTCGTCGGCCGTAACTTTAATGCGGGCGAGGTCATACAACTTGTCCTCAAGTCTCGCGGCAGCGGGCGTTGGCTACCCTTCGATTACGTTCAGATGGTCATGATGCACGAGCTAGCGCACTGCAAGCAGATGAACCACTCACGCGCCTTTTGGGCCGTTCGCAACGGGTATGCGGAAGAGATGCGCTGTCTCTGGAACCAAGGCTACACGGGTGAAGGCATCTGGGGTCGCGGAACGAAGCTGGCGACGGGCGCGTGGGAAAAGGACATGGTGAGGCCGAACGAGGTCTTACCGGAGCACCTCTGCGGCGGAACTTTTAGGACGAGGAGGGGAACGAATACGAAGAAGAGGCCGGCACCGAGCTATCGGGAGAGAGAAGAGAGGAGGATACGACGCAAGTTTGGTGAGAACGGAACTGTGCTCGGCGCAGACGAGGAGGTCAAGACTAAGTTGGAACGGGGCAAAAGGGTGCAAGCCAAGCCGCGGGTTGCCAACAGCGAGCGAGGTCGACAACTCCGCGCAGCCGCGGCACTGGCTCGCTTCGACAAGGGCAAAGAGGAGATTGCCAAGGCAGAGGAGACAGAAGGCACGAGCGAGTGCGGAGACGAGGAGTCACAAGACACAACGGCCGTCGACGACGAGGGCAACCCGCTACTGGACAGTCAGGGGAGGGAGTTGGTGAAAGTCTGCGAGGACGAAGATGTGAATGACGTGGATGCCCGGGGCGAACTGGACGAGTTATGGCATGTTTTTCGAAAGGTGAGGGTGAAGGAGGAGGAGGAGGTAAAGTTGAAGGAGGAGAAAGAGGTCAAGGTAAAAGAAGAGGAGGCGGAGGTAATGGTAAAGGAGGAGAACGAGGTAGAGGGAAAGGTGAAGGTCAAAAAGGAGGAGGAGGATGACGATGATGATGAGCCGCCGATACCGGAGGGCATTGTCAAACATGCCGATGAGCCGAGCAGGCCAGTTGGCACACGAAGCTGCTCGGCGTGTTCGTTCATCAACATCGGTCTGGGGACCACGTGCGCCATGTGCGCCAACGTGCTGGAGCCGGAGAGGACGGCGGGGACGTGGAGATGCGGCAGCGGCAGGTGCGCCAACTATGCCAACTCGGCCGATTGCGGCGTGTGCGGGCTTTGCGGTGGTACGAGAAGAAGGTGAAAATGAAATGGATCAGACGGCCTACCTACTACCATATCTAGGTACTTCAACTGCCCGCCTATTTCTGCGGAGATGAGAAGAGCTTGGACGGCGTCTCGAACGAAGCCTGGGCCTCCGGGGGATCGGTGCGGGGGAGAGAAAAAGGTGGGGACCGAGTCGGAGTCCGGCAGGCCGGGTGCGCATGACGGAATAATGGTCGAGAGCTAACTGGTACGGATAGTAAGTGAAAGAATCTCCAAGCAGACCCTACCTAGCCTAGCATTATAGATGCATGGTAGCTGCAGGTCTACATACATATGTTTGTCGATTCAGCAATGGATGGCAATCTCTTCTCTTCTGCCTTTCTTCTTTCTTTGGTGGTTCCTGTCTTTCTCCAGACTGGACACACAGTGCGTCATATAGTCGGAGAAGCGGGCGCGGTGCAAGGGCGGGGTTCACTCCGTGTGTATATGCAGTACGGGGTGCGGTGCACAGCAAAAGAAGGCATCCAGGCGTTTCTCAAATAAAGGGAGGAGGGAGGGCATCCTTGCTTGGCATGTGACAGAAGGCGGAGACGGCGAGAGCGCAGGGATGAATGAGTAAAGATGTTCGACAAGATGCAAATAAAAAATAACGCTCACTCGCATTTTGATGAATTGTCAGAGATCTTATATTAGTTACGTGTGTACGGATAAACGCGGATCTTACTTACTTCAAGTTATCGTACATACCTACATATATTTGTGTGGATATGGAGCACGGAGCTATGTAGGTACGTACGGATAACTGCTCCCTTCTACTAGAGGCTTAAGAGCCTGCTGAGAGATATGCATGTATGTACAAATAGAAGGCAGGCAGGGCAGATCTTGTTTCGTCTTATTATTTACCTATTCCCCGGGAGCTTCTTTTGCAGTGGGGGCCGACACCGACGGGGGTGCCACGCGATATGGTACAGTAGGCGTCACGGGACACGGCACAGTACAGCAGCAGAAGTCTAGACTCTCCAGACTCCGACGTCATGTCTTTTTTTTACTGTTTAGGTCACCCTGTGCCCAGGCGCACGGTGCACCCTGTCTTCTCCCTCGTCCCTACAGTCTATCCCTACAAGGACGGTTACTAGGTACTTGCCCGCCACCTATTATGACTCTGAGCTAGGACTATCCGTAGGAGGCTAGGTAAAAAAGAGCAAACCTTCACTGTATGAAGTATTTGAGGACGTTTCGTTGCCTCGAGTGGCTTGTCTCGGTGAGTGACGCACTGTATGCACAGCATCACAAGTCACAACGGTCTCTACTCCCATTAGCACAGAGGCAGACAGCCAAGCAAGCAAGCAAGCAGGCAGAGGCAGTGTGCAAACAAACTAGAGCCCACCGGCTGTCGCCTCCTGTCTAATAGTAATACCTACTACCTCTGAGTTGGTGCTCCATCCATCCATCCATTCATAGCACATTTTAGAGACAGGGACGGTATTTGCTCGCGTCTCCTTCCCTTTTACCCCTTCCCCTCTTTACTTTCTTTTTGATCCTTTTCGATTCTCCCATTTATCCCCTCTCTCTCCTCTTCTCTCCTCTCCCCTTTCCATCTACTGTCCAACAGTCCAGTCCAGACGGCTCTGGGATACAAAGTCTGGCCTCTTCCCCCCCCGCCCTTCCCCGTGTCGTTTCCTCTCACGCGCCCGGACCGGGCTCTGCGCTTTCCCTCTTATTCCCTCTTCCTCTTCCCCCCCCCCCAACCCCTTACCCCTCCCCCGGTCCTTGTTAAACCCCCTTCTCACCGCCCTGTCCGACGATATTCTGCCGCCGTTTTACATATACCTAGTACCTCTCGGTAGCAGCCACCTCACGTGTCGCCCTTCATTGTCTCCTTCTCACCCCTCGCCAGCAAATCGAACCACCGGTCGTGCGATTCTGTTGCCATCTCGTCAACCCCAATTTCCACGAAGAAGGACGGCAAAAGCTGAGCTGCCCAGCAGCACATAAAAACCGCGACTTCACCCCCCCCCAAGACTGAGAGCTGCCCGCTTGAGTGAGCCAGCAAAACCACCATCACCTTATCCCAAACCGTTCACCCCCTCCTTTCCCCTTCCCCTCTTCTCAAATCGAGGTAGACTTTTTGTTAAGTCACTATCGAAAAGTCAAAGAAGAAAAAGCAGAAGAAAAAGAAAAGAAGAAAAACAAATCAAAGAAACCATCATGTCGGCGGACTCAAACCCCCCCAACGGCCATGGCGCCGTCCCCCCTCATCATCGTCGCAGCTCCATCACCCAGGCTGCGCTCTCAAACCTCTTCCAACGCGCCCCTGCGGCGAACACCAACACCGCCTACCCTCCTGCCGCCGCCGCTCACGAACCCCACCGTCGCCGCCTCTCTGTCACTACCATGGGCTTGTCCGGCACCTCGCCCACGGCTACGACGCCGTTTGGTCTTCGACGCGGAAGCCTGTCGACCAACTCGGACTCCATCGACGAGAGTGCCGTCGAGGACGAAGACATGGCTGGCGGCAGCGCCCGAACGGCCCCTACAACCCCCTACGTCCGTCGCATGAGCTTCGGCGCCTCCGCCATGAGGGGCTACCGCGCGGGCAGCAGTCCCGGCAATGGTAATACTTCGCCTTTCCTCGGTCGAAACCCCAATGGCCAAAGGCAGTCGCAGATGCCAGGCAGCACGGCCTTCGCCGGACGTCGAGCCAGCGCTGCCAGGCTCCCCATGACACCTCAGGCAAGCAACACTAAGCACCCTAGAGCCTCTTCTGACGTTGCCCCCCCTCTTCCAGACCAGCAGGGCTTCAACTGGTCTGAGCAGCTTAGGTCTCGCGCCGAGAGCTCCGTCGCCGGAGCTCGTCCTTCCTTTCCTCTTGCCACGTCGCCACCGAAGGGTGCCTCCCACCACGACCGCGCCAAGTCGGTGTCCGAAATGCCCCCGCCTCCGGCCCAGGCAGCGGCTGTCAAGCCCAAGCCGGAGAGCCGCAAGCCCGACGCCTTCCAGGAGCGCATACTCAAGGGCGATTTCTACATGGACTGAGTCCGTTTTTCACCTGCTGTCGTTCTACATTCTTCCATTGCTTCGATCATCACGTCATTTCGACCCACCATCTGCAGTGTTTATGACGCCGCCTTGTGTTGCTTTACCCTACTGGCTCTCGCAACGATCATCTGTCTTCTATCTGTCTCGGCAATGCCAAGTCGGACTTGCCTTTCTGCAGATAATTTTTTTCTTCCACCTTGTCGTGTTTTATCTGCAGATGGCGAAGACCTGGACAGAGTATCCTGTTTTTTTCTCAAACCTCTTCTTCGCTGCACTGGCTCAGCTGGTGCGGGATGGTGTCGACGTCTGAATTACGCTGGTCATGTACGATTATGTCGACTGTGGGAAACATGTTGCGTGAGGCACTGGCTACGGGCAGGGACCCGTTGGGCGAGGATCAGATTGTGTTGCTGATATGGAGGCGGATGGGAACAGGAACAAAGGATGTTGAGAGATGGCTGAGAGGAGATGGCTGAGATGAGAGCTCTTGATAAATGAGGGCCAGATGGGACCTTGACGGCGACCGTGTCTTTATTTATCAGAAAGATTAAAATAACAGAGCATGCGAGTGAATGGAACATCGATGAGAAAGCGGAACGGCCCGTTGTCAGAGAATCAAGGCACATGTCTACCTGAGTAACTTCATATGTTGTGATTGGCGATGCTGAGCTATCGACTTGGCGACTGTCTCTTGCCAAGACAGTTTTTTTTGTCACTGATAGAAGGGAAAACACCAAATCAGACCATCGTGAGCCGATTTCTCAGCCTCAGCCCTCAGGCATGTGTGAGTAGGTAGGTACTGAGCAGGTGGCCTAGGCTGCCGAGTGTATAGTGCAATGTGCCTTCACTGTATTCACACTGTCTCAATAAGGAGGGGCGTGAAAGGGCAATGAGCACATCTGAATCCGCACATACCTACATGGTCATGATGGAGTATGTCGTCACAATATTCCGATGAACTTGGTCATCCGCTATTGAAACATGGGGGATGCTTGCTATAAGAGGGCCTTGTTATATTACTATCCGTATTATAGGTATCCGTACGGTCGAATTAGTCATGATATTGACGCCGTACGTACATACATACATACAGTGCGCGCGGATGGAGAGGGCGGGGGAGCGGCGCTAACTAGTAGGCACCTACCTAGTTATAGGCTACTACTATAGGCTACTACAGGCTACGGCAGGCTTCTATAGGTAGAGAGAAATTCTCAGTTCCCCGCACAGCCCATCCTCGGGGTCTCACGGGGTACTACGGAGTAGTAGTAGATACTATTCGTGCCGCCTCCCTAGGACCTACATACAAACATACATACGCCAGTGAAAATCAGACAACAAAGGGCGGGGGAGGGAAGCTTATTACCGCCGCCCGCCGTCATACCACCGCCGACTCACGGCCATGGATCCGGATCGACCTTCCGCAAGCTCATCAGACCAAAGCCCCGTGCTGGACTCGGCACTGGCCAGCCCCTCGACGGCAGCTCCATCGTCGCACGGCGCCGAAGCGAAGAAGCCCCGGGCCTGCGAGGCCTGTCGGGCGCTCAAGGTGCGGTGCGAGCCCGACGAAGGCGGTGACGAGTGCCGACGATGCGCCAAGGCCGGGAGGCGGTGCGTCGTGACGGCGCCTACGCGCAAGCGACAGAAGAAGACGGATAGCCGCGTCTCGGAGCTGGAGCGCAAGATTGATGCCCTGACGGCGAGCTTGCAGGCTCGGGTGGTGTCGTCGTCGTCGAACCGGGGGGTGGATGAGCCGGTGGTGGTGGCGGTGAAGCGCAAGGCCGATGGTTATCCACTTCATCGCTATCATGATGACGACGATAACTACAACGACAACAACTACGACGACGACGACGATGACGACTTCGCCGATGAAGATGTCGGCGACGTCGTCGACCGTGGCCTCGTCTCGGCCGGAAAGGCGGCCGAGCTCCTCCGTCGCTACAACACGAGCATGGTCTGCCACCTCCCGGCCGTCGTCTTCCCGGCCGGCATGACGGCGGCCGAGCTGCGGAGGACGAAGCCTTGTCTTTTCCTGGCCATCATGGCGGCCGCCTCGTCCGAGACGCACGAGCTTCAGCGTGAATTGCAGCGGTTGCTGATGCGGATGCTGGCTCACAAGATCGTTGTGGCGGGCGAGAAGAAGGTCGAGCTGGTCCAGGCGCTTCACGTTGCCGTCATCTGGTACTGGCCTCCGGAGCACATGGAGGAGCTCAAGTTCTACCAGCTCGTTCACATGGCCGCCGTCATGGCCCTCGATCTCGGCCTCGGCAGGCGCCGGCCGCCGACGATGATGGGGGGCTGGCGAGAGAATCATAACGTCGCTGCCGTTCGCAGGCCGGACCCCACCAGCATCGAGTGTCGTCGAGCCTGGCTGGCTTGCCATTACCTGGCCGCCAACACGGCCATGTCGCTTCACCGGCCTAACCTGATCCGCTGGTCGGCCTTTATGGACGAGAGCCTGGACGTGCTGGCCAAGTCGGCCGAGTCGGCGCCTACGGATCGCTATTTCTGTCACCTGGTCTGGACTCATCGCATGGCGGAGGAGATTGGCATCCAGCTTTCGGCCGACGACGCCGCCGGTCCTCTGCCACCACTACCTCCTCCACCTAGTTCCTCCGCTTTTACCTCCTCCTCCTCCTCCTCCTCCTCTTCTCACCCCGTCAGCAGCAGCAGCAGCAGCAGCAGCAGCAGTCCCGGCTCGCTGGCCGACGCCCGAACGCGATACGCCCTCAGGGCTCTCGAGCGCGACCTCGATCGCTACCGCGCCGGCGTGCCCCCCGACCTGATGCAGCCGACGCTAAAGGCGAGCTTCCACCTGCTGAGCCTGTACATGCACGAGCTCGTCCTGCACGCGCACGCGTCGACGGAACAGGTCAGGCCGCCCTTCAACGCCGAGGCGGTGGTGAAGAACGGCCTGGTACCGGGCGAGTCGCTGTCGACGACGGCGGCGCACATCAGCGCCCTATCGGCCTGCCTGACGGCCATCGACGGCATCCTCGACACCTTCCTCGCCATGGACGTGCCGTCGGTGCGGTGCCTCCCCGTATTCAGCTTCGTGAGGGTGGCGTACGCCGTCGTCGTCCTCATCAAGATGTTCGTCTCGGCTTCGGACCCGGCTTCGGACCTGGGTAGGGTGATGGACAGGGAGAACATGCGGGTAGACGCCTATCTTGATGCGCTGCTCGTCAAGTTTCGTGCCGCGGCGGATGGGCATGCTTGTCGGCCTGCTGCCAAGTTTCTTGTTGTCTTTGTCATGCTCAAGACTTGGTTTATTAACAATCATCATCAGCAGCAGCAGCAACAGCAACAGCAACAGCATCAACAGCAACACCAGCAGCACCAGCATCAGCAGCAGCAACAACCCGATTCTTCCTCCCCAAACGTCAACGATCCCACTACCAAAGCCAACACCCATCGTCCCCCTCCCCGAGACGATACCCCTCTCCAAGTCCTCTCCGAAGCCGCAGCGACGGAATCCACAACCACCCCTTTCACTACTACAACTACTACCACCTTACCACCACCACCACCACCACCACCTCCTCCTCCTCCTCCTCTTCCTCTTCCTGCACTTCAACAACCACCACAACCACCATCCCAACGCCCCATCTTCGCACCCCCAACAACCCAACCCCTATTCCCCCCCCCCCCCCCCCCCCCCCCCTGGTCGACGCCATCGCCATCGTCCTCCTCCCTCGACCCCGTCAGCCTCCTCCTCCCGCCCGGTCTCGACCTCGAAGACCTGGGCCTTCCCCTAGACGCCCAGGGCCAGTACGATGGCGGTCCGAAGATGGTGCTGAGCGAACCCTGGCTCACGGACGTCTTTCAGGGCTTGCCTGATTCGAACGTCTTTCCTTTTTGATTTTCTTTTTTCTTCTTCTTTCCTTTCTATCTCTTTTTTCTTTCCCCTTGTCTCTCTTCTCTTTCACAACTCCTCCTCTCTTCTCAATTCATCTACGGTAATGACGCTACGATTCCCCTCCTCCATCACCCAAGTATCCAAAGAACAGAAGCACACATCCATCCATCCATCCATCAATCCATCCATCATTTCTTGGGAAAGAAAGAAAAAAAAGGGGTGGCAAAATGTTGAATGACTCTACTCTTTCACTCCCTTACTTACCTACCCTCCTTATCGTACATAATTCGTCGATGTTAATGTACATGAAAGCTTCAAAATCTTTGTACAAAGTTCACATATCCGTATATGCCATCTTGTTTATAATCTTTCATTCTTGGAGAATAACCTTTTTTCTGAATTGACGATGCTATTTCAACTTCTCATCTCTTCTCATCTCATCTCTACACTACAGACAAGAGGGCTGCTGCGCACGATACACAGAAAGTTATTCGTACATTTCCCCATGAGGAAAAAGAAACAGGAGAACCAAGAAGAAGACGAAGAAGAAAGAAGAAGAAGAGGACTTCTACCGTACACGCGTCAACGCCCTGCCTAAAAGGGGACAAAAATAGCCTTCGAGAGAGCCACGAGAAAGACAGGGCAAAAGATGAAAGGAAAAAAACGCCTCGCTGATCATGTCCAAGAAGAAGAAGAAGAAAGAATCGGAATGAAAATGAGAGAGGGAAACAGGAAACAGCGCATTTACCACCCTGACTTGTGCCGGCGTAACAACGATAGTCCATCCCTTTTCTCTCTCTCTCTCTCTCTCTCTCTCTCTCTCTCTCTCCCCCCAAAGGCGAAGACGAACAACACAAAATGTTTTTATGCACGGATGAGAAATCTGAAAGCCTACCCAAAGGAATGATGGAAAAAGGAGGAGGGAAAGAGGGTTGTGTTTCGTCGCCATCCCGGTTAGAACCGTGACTCCTCCCGGAGCCGGCTCTTGGACCCCTGAGATTGCAATCCCGACGGCACTCCCATGTAGACGGTGCTCTCCCTTCGCGTCGACGACGGATCCGGAGACTGCGAGCCGCTGCCCCGTCGCTCGCTCGGCCCCGTCGCGAACTTGTGCCGATCGTATCCGGGCGTGGGCCGCTGTGGCTGTTGCATCAGGTTGTAGAGCTCCGGACCCGTAGGGAGGCCGTAGCAGCTCTCGTATGCCGGTCGCAGGGGCACGCTCGCCACCGCCTCGAGCGACGGCTGGCGGAGCGACTCGTGCTGCGGCCGCCACGAAGGTTCGTACGTCTTGGGGCGAGCCGCCGTCAGCGGAGGCGTCGGAGTCAGGGAGCCCCTCGACGCGTGCGTCAGCGGCGGCGTCGGCGTCGACCGCGGCGGCTCTCTCCGCATGTCGGACGGCCGCGTCTGGCGCTGGGGAGAGGCGCTGCCCGCCGGCGAGGGCCGACGCGGGGACATTTCTCGTCCGTCGAGCGGCCGCGTCGTCCTCGGCCGCTCCGCCTCCATCGACGGCAGCTCGTATCGCTCCGGGTCGATGCCGAAGATGCCCTCGTAGTGTTGTAGGAAGAGGGCGAACACGGGCGCCGGTATGTTGAGCGTCGGCGAGAAGACGATGCCGACGTTGCGCGCGTTCATCTTGTTTACGTTCGCATTGTTGATGATCTTGATGAGGAACGAGATGAGGTACTTGAGCAGCGTCGCGTTGGCCCGCGGCAGCCTCTTCGCCAACTCGCTCAGCGCCGCAATCTTCTCTTGGCGGTCCGTCATCTCCGTCGTCGCCAGGAACTCCCTCTGCAGGTCCCTGGTCAGTATCATCGTCGGCAGCTCCCGCAGGTAAAGCTTCAGCAACGACGCCACCGCGTGGATGTCGTAGTACTGCTCGTCCGTCAACAGGTTGACGTCGTTCTCCGTGTTGAAGCGCTCGCGCAGCTGCTTGATGACCACGTTGGAGCCACTGAGGCGAAAGATGCCCTCCTCCGTCGTGCCGCTCTTGCTGGCCAGGTACTCGATGCATCGGAAGACGACCGACGGCAGCGGCACGTTGACGTCGGAGGGCGGGCTGAAGCGTACCGCCTCCGCCAACGGCGCTCCGAACACCTGGCGCGCGGGTCCCTGATAGGAGCCGTGTCCCCCCGGCGCCGCCGGCATCCCCGCCGATGGGGGCCCCGTGTCGCTGCCACCGAAGATGGAATCCTGTCCATCCGATGAGGAGCGCGTCTTGGGGCCGAAGCCGAAGAAGCTCCGCTTCCGCTGCTTCTTCTCGTCGTTGGACGGCAACCCGAGGCCCGACCGGTTACCCCAGGCGGACGAGTCGGAGATGACCTGCGGGTCTTTGGGCCCGGAGATGGCCCTGTACGCCTGGGAGCTCATCGTTTCCCCGGCCATGCTGAGATGGCCGGCATGGTGATCGGGCTTGCCGGACCCGGGAGCGCCCTGTGGCGTGTCTCCCGCCTGCGTCGAGTCATACCGGACCCCGATCAAGGTGCCCGAATCGCCGGGCTGGTGAGACGACCTGGCCGGGTTGGCCCTCCGCGTCTTGGTTCCAGCCTGGTGGTACTCCGGCACGGAGACGTGCCGGTCGGCCTTGGAAGTCGGGGCCTCGGCGTC
Organism: Ophiocordyceps camponoti-leonardi (nom. inval.); assembly: GCA_003339455.1. Classification (NCBI taxonomy): domain Eukaryota; kingdom Fungi; phylum Ascomycota; class Sordariomycetes; order Hypocreales; family Ophiocordycipitaceae; genus Ophiocordyceps; species Ophiocordyceps camponoti-leonardi. The sequence continues at coordinate 151,313 of PDHP01000061.1, forward strand.
CTCCGGGTCGCGCTGGTCGATCCACTGCAGCAGGACGTCGACCCACAAATCTCGCTCCTTGTCGCTCTCGGCGCAGAGAACGTGTTTCACATGGCTCGTCGAGTCCTTCTTCTTGGGCTCAAGGATGAGGAAGGCGTGACGGTAGTGGTTGTCGAAGTCGTCGCCCGCCGCCGCACCCCCTGTGGACGATGACGCCGCCGCCGTCGTCGTCGTCGTCGCCGTCGTCGTTGCCGTCGCCGCCGGCTGGGCGTCGTTGTGCTGAGACTGCCGTCCGATCTGTGCGTTCTGCAGCTTGATCGTGCCCAGGTGGGTGCCGCCCGGCGTCTCGTAGTACTTGAGGTACGGCCCTTCGACGACGAAGAACCTCGCCTTCCACCCGCCGAAATTCTTGCCCTTCTTGGTCAGGTAGCCGCTGCGTACGGGGCGTCCGTCCGAGCCGGCGGTGTGGCCGTTGTTCTCGGCCGTCCCCTTGACCGCCGAGCCGGTCTCGTCGGCGTTGGGCGGCAGCGTGTTGGTGGACAGGTACTTGCACAGCTCCACGGCGGTGGGCGTGTCGAGGGGCGTGTCGAGCAGCTCGTCCATGTACTGCTCGAGGGCCACGCGGCGGGCATCGAGCTTGGCGGGCGCATGTCCGCTGAAGAGGGATCTCTCCGGAGTCTTGGCCGTGAAGGAGGAGCACTGCTTCAGCCGCTGGTCTAGCTTGCCGAAGGAAGCGATGTCCTTCTCCACGCGCCAAAGTTCACCTCGGTCGGCGCGCGAGACGATGGCCAAGGTGAAGACGGGGTCTTCATCCAGTTGCGTCAGGGACAGCAAGCTGGCCCTCGACGGCTTCATGCGCGAAGAGGCCACCTTGATCTGAATCGACAGCAAGGCATTGGGCGGCAGGAGCAGGTCCGGATACTCGTCCGTCATCAGGCCCTTGTAGACCTCGGTGCGCTCGGCGGAGCTTCCGCGACGCTCGGCAGAGCCGGACGGCGGGCTCGGCTCGGAAACTGGCTTGGCCGCGTCGGGCAACTGCGCGGGAGAAGCCGCGAGAGCGGTCGCGGTCGCCGGAGAGCCCATGGCAACGTTTGGCGGCAGAGGAATCGGCTGGCGTGGCGGACGTGGCGACAGCGGTGACGGGGCGACGCCGGGCGACAGGTTCCCAGCCTTGGACAGCGGCCGGGGGCTCGTGGGAAGGCCGGGGCTGAGGAGGGGACCCGCGTTGTTGCTCGCACGAAGAGACCCGGCGGCGGAAGCGGGCGGGTCAGCAGGGGGCGCGGGCGACTGCGACTCCTCCTCGGCGGTCGGCGGAACCGCCTTGCCGACGCTCGATTTGCTGGTCTTGGAGAGGCTCCGTTGCTCGGCCTCCTCGACGGCAGAGGCGGTCCGGTCACGAACGTCGTCCTCGCGGGTTCTGCGTCGGCCTCGCGCTTCGTCGGTGGCGATGCCGTCTACGTCCTCCAAGATGTGATCGAACTCGGGCTCACTCTCATCGTCCTCGGGGGCGGCAGGGGGGGCGGAGCCGCGGGAAGGTTGCTGCTTGAGCCGCAGCGGAGCCGGCGGCTGCTTTCGCAGCGTCGGTGAAAGCACCTTGGCGACTCCATCTTCCGACGATGAGTCGAGCACGGCGACGGACGGAGGGACCGGCCCGGGGGCCACGGTGGGAGGGATCGGGAGAGGGATCTTGGGAGGCTCGCTGGGAAGTGAGCGAGAGGGAGGAAGCGAGATGTTGTAAGGGATCTCCTTGAGCTGACCGGCGCTCCTCGCCTTGCGCTCGTCGTCGGCGGCCTCCTCGACAGCCTCGTGGTCGAACTGGTCGAGCGCGTGTTCGTGCGGCTTCGGCATGGAGTGGCTGGGGTCCAGCAGCTCGCCGACGGCGGATTGGGTCTCTTGCGGTCGGTCGGCGGGCGGGGTGATGGGATAAGGCGCCATTGCCGGTTCGACGGGCGAATCTCTTTGGCTGTCGGAGTCGAGGCTCGGGGACTCGGGCGTGGGTCCGGCGGATCGGGGCTTCGGAACATTGACGTCGACGGGGGGAAGCGTCGTCCCGCGGCGGCCCCCGTCGGTCACGGATTCGGCTTGAGAGGCGCCTGCGGCCTTGAGCACGGCCGGGTTACCCATCAGATCCTTGAGTTTTTTGCGGTACTTTTCCTTGTCCTTGAGAGCCTGCTCCAGATCCCGGTTTAGGCCGAGGATCATGGCCCTCTGCTTGTCGACGAGGCGCCATAATTGGCTGTTTTGTTGATGCTGAGACTGCTTCTCCTTGAGCAGGTGCTGGATGACAGCCTCGGGGCTGCCGGCGGCCTTGATGAGGCTGGCGACGTCGGGGATCTTGGCCTGGCCATCGGTCTTGACGGGTGACGCGGTCGACGGTACGGGGGAAGAAGAAGCGGCGGACGAATCGCGGTGTGCCGTCTCGTCCCGGACGACGGCCACCGGAGAAGCCATCTCGTGTTCGTAAATCTCGCCTCTGCAGGCCGAGAACTTTCGAAGGCTCGAGAAGGGGGGATCGAAGGAGGAAATCACAGGTCGATGAGCGTCTCTCGAGTCATCCGGGGCACTGGCGGAGGAACGGTCTTCGGGGCGCGTCGTCAGTAAGGCTTCGTCGTCTGTCGGCAACCCCCACAGGACAAGCAAAAGCACCCACACGGAATACGCACCTTGGTGGGCTTAATTCTTTCCGGGGTTCAGAGGTATGGAACGTATGGGTATGATGGGCCAAGAATGTGGATTGGAAGGCGTCGTGTCGTATGCCTGAAACCGATGACCAATGGGCTCGATGGCCACGCACGCTGCTGCTCGCCGCGAATACCGAGGCTGGGATCGGTGATCTAGAAGGGGGTAGAGAGAAAAAGGGAAAGTCAGCGGAGGGCGGCGAGGCCAATTGGTGAAGCAGAAAGCTCACGACAGCATAGACGAGCGAATAGCGAACTGAGGAAATCAGGGGTGAAGAGGGAGAAGAGGGACAAGGAGGAGGGATGGATGAGGACGGGCGAGCTCGCAGGACAGAGCGCAAGGCGCGTTGAGAGCCCCGTTGACGACGGTTGACCGTATTTTGACAAGCGCTGACGGACGAATGGGCGCATACGAGGCTGATGGGAATGACGCCAATCTTTGTGCCACCCACCTGGAGAAAGAAGAGAGGCCGGGAGGGCGCAGGACGACAGCGAGGACGGTCTTTGGAGGAGGGGGGGGGGGGGTTCAATTCATTCAGGGCGAGGCTGGGGGGGGGAAGAGCCCAGCGAAGCAGGGAGGACGAAAGTTTTTTTTTTTGGGCCTCGGCGAGGCGCAAGGGACGTAGGTAAGGTGGTAGTAGGTATCCGTAGATTTGGAGAGGAAGCAAAAGAGGGAAAATTAGGAAAAGGAAAAAGTTGAAGGAAAGAAAGGAGGGAAAAGGAGAGACGACGAGTAGGAGAGGAGAGGAGAGACGAGTGTCCGTGGGTGAATGAATTGGTGTCCGGGAGGGGTGAAAGGGGGGGGGGGGGGGGGGGGGGGGGGGGGGGGGGGGGGGGGGGGG
>PDHP01000062.1:0-154126 GCA_003339455.1 Ophiocordyceps camponoti-leonardi (nom. inval.)
TATATAGCTTAAAGGCTAAGAGTATTATTATTAAATTCTTATTAGTTTTTTTAAAAATTATATAGAATATTTATATTCCTTATAACTATTTTTTATAGCCTTTTAACTTACTAAAACTTATAATCTTATAAAAAAATATTATTTTATTATGATTTTATAGTGATTTTTATGATTTTTAAAATCACTCATGATTTTGAGTGATTTTCTATAAGTGATTTTATAAAATCATTTTCAAAATCAAATCATGAGTGATTTTACCCCTCTACCCTATATGATTTTATAAAATCACTCAAAAATCACTCACTCATGATTTTTTACAAACCCTATATATAAGGAAGTCTAGAGGTCCTAGGTATATATCGATCTAATATACCTTAAGGGCCTATTATACTTATTCTACCGAGTTATTTTTAAGGAATCGTACTACTTAAAAGAAGGTAATAGTATTTATAAGGTAAAGAATATTATACCTATTTAAATAAAGGATATTTATAATAACCTCGTAATTAAAGTCGTAGTTATCGTATAAGGAGAATTTAAAATAGTATAGTACTAAGCCTTTAACCTAATAGTAGTAATATACTTTACGGATCTCCTTTAGAGCCTTATATAAGACCTTATAGCTAGCGTTATTTAGAATATCGTATAGGCGTTATATTAACGGATACCTAAAATATCGGTATAATCGGCGTATCTCGATATTAATAAGGAAAATAATTATACTAGGCTAATAACGACTTAGGAAAAACTAAGAATACCCCTAGTAGAAGACTATAAGCACCTTATCGCTATTCTAAAGTACTATATAACCCTATAGGACGTTAAGATAATATCTAAGGCGTTATATATCCCGGAGGTATATAAGGAATAGGGTCTTAGTCTTAAGGATATAAAATTCGATCCTACTAATAGGGGTTTTAAGCTATACTAATCTAAAAGAGGTAATCGGGGGCTTATTATTAAAGGATATCTTTATAGCGCCTCGGGTTACCTTATTAAGACGTATATTAGGTCGTTCTCTCTATAGGGCTAAGAACTAAGGTTTACTAGTAGTCGAATTCTACGCTATTCTAGTATTAGGGATAATACCTTAGAATACCTATAAAGAGTATCTCTTAAGAGTATAAACTACTATAGGCTTTAGAGTAATAATAGCCTTAGTATATATAGGGGTATAATTAACTATTATAATAATACGGAGGTCTATAGTATCCGTAATAATAGGTATTTAAAGACTATAATAAGTCGTTTTATTATAGAAAAAAGAAGCTATAAAGGTTTATTATCTATTATTATTATCGTTATTACTATTATTATTATTAGTCTTAGTAGAGTATTTATTATCCTTAAATTCGTCTCCTTCGTAGTTAATAAGGAAGGTAGAAAAATACTTCTAGCCTATAGATTTACTATTATACGCCTATTAGCTTTTAAACCTTATATACGCCTACTTCCTCTCTTCGGGCGTATATTAATACGAATAATAGCCTTACTTTCTATAAATATAGTAGCGTTTATCTATAGGCGTATATACGGGCTAAGTCTAATATTACTAATTCGGTCTCCTACCTATACTATTAAACTTCCTATCCGTTAGAAAGGTCCCTAGGGCTTTTTTAAGATTAAGAGAAGTATATAAATCCCTATAGAATTCTTCGAAGTTACTCGGGGACTTAAATAAGGCTATTTTAAACGTAGGCTCGCCCTAATAGGCTCTTTTTATTATAAGGAATAAATCTTTATTATTACTTTTATCGTTAAATAGAGTATATTAATAATAGTATAGCTTAATTATAAGAAGGTCGAGAATTTAAATCCGGGTTTTATTAAGTTTCTTATTCTAAATCCTACCGAATAAAGTATTAGACTAGTTATTACTATAGATCTCCTTATTATACCTAGTATAAAAGTACTCTTATAATATATAATATTACTCGGAGAATAAGGAAGTATATTTCTATTATATAATAAAAAGATAAAATTATTATACCTCGCCCTTAAGAATATACGGGAAAATAGTATAAAATTTACTAAGTATAATATTAAGAGTATAGTATATATTTATAAATTATAGAACCTTATTATCGAGGAGGTTATACGCCTAGCTAATAAAGTTCTACTCCTTATTCTAGAGTTTAGTAAAGCTAATAGCCTTAAAGGTATTAATCTACGTAGGTCGTATAAATATAGGCAGGAGGTTATAGCTAAAATCGTAATCGCTATCGTATTATTTATTATTAAGGTTATTATTAAGCCTAATAAGTATAAATCTAGGGTTATAGTTAAATCTAATAATACTCTTTACTAGTATATAATACTATAGACTAAATAATATCTATACCTACTTTTATAGATTTATTAGGGTTAATCTACTAGGCTAAGGTAATCTCCTTATAAGGTTATATCCGAGAATAGGGGGGTACCCTAATCGTTTTAATAATACTCTAATCCCTTAAGTTTTATAGTTATTTTTACTCGGGTCCTCCTAATCCCTATATTATTATTTTTACTACCCCTCGATAGTATTATTATATAAGGGGTTATTAGTATTATAAGCCTAGGATTATTATTATATTTTATTAGGCGCGGGGATTATCGACGTTAGTATAGGAGGCTATAGGAGAGGTAATAAGGATTATAATACTTTATATAACTCCGTATATTTAAGGAGACGCTATTAATACTTATAGGCCTAGTAATAAGGAGATAACTTTATTATAAGGAGTTCCCGCTTATCCTATATTAATAACCTCTTAGCTTATTATAATTAGATAAATAAGGGGATAATATAGCTCTTTCGGAATCCTATATATATACCTTAAAACCTAAAGAAATTACGAAGGGTATAATATAGCTTAATATTTATATTCTCGAAAATAATAGTATCCTAGCCCTCGAAATTATAAATATATATCTCCTAAAGAAAAGCCTTATCCTCCTTTATCTTCCTATTATAATTATACTTAAAAAGCTAACCTAGTATAAATAAGTTTAATTCCCTAGGCTTAGCTATTTATAGGTTAATAGTATTTCTAAAAATTATCCTTTTATTAAACTCCGTAATTACTAGGTTAAGCTTAAAAAGCTCTAATATATTATCTACTAAGAAGCCTATCCGCTCGAAAAAGGATACTATAGTAAATATCTTACTCCCCTCCTTACTCCTTAGTACTAGTCCTACTTCCTCCTACGTTATAGTAATAGTATTATAATAGTACTAATAGGAGAAAGACCTATTTATTAGCGCTTTTAATCCGCTTATAATTAGTTAGGCGGGAAGTATAATTTATTATAACCTATACTATTCTAATAGTCCGGGGTTATATATTATTAGACTATTCTAATAGTACTAATATATAGCCCTTTACTAAAATAGGGGAGGTAAGTATAGTATTATATACCTAGATAAAGTCTTTCCTAGCTATTCTACTACTCTATACCTATAAAAAGACTAATTAGTATTAGAGGTCTCTTATAGACTAATTATTAGATTATATAATTACGTATATTATAAGTAATAATATTAATTATATTAAGAATATAAGAGTATATACTAGCTATTTATATACGCCGTAGAGCTAGGGTCTACTACCCTAAGTACGGAACCCGTAGGACCCCTACGGGGTCCACGGCCTCCTATAGAGCGGAGCGTACCTTTAGCCTACGACTATATTTATAAAAAGGGATAATAATAACTATTTTTAATAACTTCCTTCCTTTAGGGATTAAAGTATAGGTTATAGGTTCCTTCCTATAGCCTAAATACTACCCTTATTTCTATTAACTCGGCTATTATTAGCCGATCTATAGGAAAAGGGGGTAATAACAATTACTTCTAGTAACTTCCTTCTCCTAGGAAATAGCGGGTAGCCATAGGTTCCTCTCTATAGCCCTAATACCTACCCTTATCCACCCTCTCCTCTACTAACCCGGCTATAATTAATTAAAATCAGCCTCAGGAATTATATCCGCCGGGAGGGGCCGACAAACATTCACGTAGGATAGTGTACGAAGTGTGGTGTGCAATGCATGAATTTGATCTGCTTACCCCTGCCAAAACGGAGGGAAATACAGCTATCTTTATAGACGTATTCGGTACACAAAGAAGCCTGCCTTTTGGCCGTGATGCCCTCACAAAGGCAGCATTCCGTCTGTACCGTTAACCTGGGCAACGGTCTGATCCGTTCCGGGCCCTAACGGCAAATTCCTACAGATCAGGAATCCGTAGCCCTTGGCGACACCCCCGGAGGCACGCAACGCATACGCCTCCGGATCCACTTGTCTAAGACCTCTGACAGGTACGGATAGACACGTTTCTTATTCGTTGATTTCCTTTCTTTTCTTTCCTATCTATCCTAATCCTTATCCTTTCTCCCAGAGGCTGAACGAGGGCTGTGCAAGGGGGAAATTGGAACTACTCGAACAAACTGATGATGGCGATAAACTGATGAAAATAACATTCAAACCCATTCAAACCCATTGATGGATATATAATACATACATACATACACAAGAAAACTTTCCTACTTCTTCATACCTACCTATCAAACCCTCCAGCGTCATCGTAACAGAGTCCCCTCACGCCCTCCCCTGAATCCCACCCCCCTTCACCTCCACGACGCCCTCCCTCTTCACCGTCCCCGCTTCCCCCCCCCTCGGCTTACGCTTCCACCCCGTCTTCAAGACGGCACTCGTATCAAACTTCGGCAGAGGATGAGCCTCGGTGTTGAAGACCATCTTGTCCAGCGGCAGAACGTCGTCCGGCGAGAATAACAGATACATGTATTTCAGCGTCTCGGCCTGTTTTTTTTTTCCCTTTGTCGTCAGCATTTTCCCTTTTTAAAAGTCAAAAAGTCTTTTCTCGCCTCTCTCTTTCTTCCACTTACCAGCCAAAAACTCTCCATGTTATCCCTCTTCAAGGGCGGCACCACGTTGGCGTCGCTCAGGCTCGTGAACCCCCCCCCGTCGTCCACGGCCGTGTGGTTCATAAAGGACCGGAACATGTCCCAACCCCATTCCCGGTACTTGACGTCGCCCGTGATCCGCCACATGTAAAATAGGCTCTCCACCGTCTCCGGCCGTTGCAGGTTGTGCACGTCGTTGGGCTTGACCTCAAAGTCTCGCCGCCACTCCGTCGTCTCCCCGTCAAAGTCTGCCGGCGCCTGGTGCGGAGCCGTCTCCGGGAGAGGCGGCGACGCCGTGTGAAAGTACGTAATCTCCGCCGCCAGCCCCGTCGCCATGTATTTGTACATGCCCCAGCACGTCTGCATCAGCTCCCTCGCGAGCCTCATGTCGTCGTCGTTCTGCTTCGTCCACCCCGGCCGTCGTCGAGCCTCGGCCTCGGTCAACCCCCCCGTGGCCGCCAGGGCTATCGTCCCCGGCATGAAGCACACCAGGTGATCCATCTTGGCCGACAGCGGCTGGTCTAGGCCCTCCGGCCGTTCCCCGATGATCGTGAACCTCGACGGCTCCGTGTAAGTCACGAGGTGCTTGCGCACGCCCTGCAGCGCCTCGCGCCACATCACCTCGTACACCGGCTCCTGCTTGTTCGTCTGGAGATACTGCTTAATCAGGTACTCGTAGTACGAATCGCCCCGACTGCCGAGCCGGATGTTGCTGCCGCGGAACTCGCCTGTCGTCGCATAGATGAAGATGGGCACTAGCCCGTCCCGCGCCTTGTTGCCGTCCACCACCTCCATCACCTTCTCCACCTTGTCCCAGAAGCTCTTCTCGCCCGTGAGCTTGGCCAGGTATTTGAACTCGAGCTGGACGCTCGTCGCCTCCGCCGTCGACGATGCGCCGTTGTCGGCGTGCGACGGTATGCCCGCGTACTTTTCGAGGTTGACGCTGGCGTAGGGGACGCCCGACGGCGATTCGAACGCGCTGAGGAGCCGATCGCCGAGGTCCTTGGCCTTTTCGAGGTACAGGTCCTCACCGGCCTTGCCCGCATCGTCCTCTTCCAGCGGCGCCATGTCGGGGAACTCGGTCGAGAGGTAGTGTGCCGACAATAGGCCTCCCAGCATCCGGATCGTCGTCTCGAACGTGTTCACGTCTTGGTCCTGATCCCATGTTAACGACTTCGAAAGCCACTCGCGCGCGTGACGCAGACGCCTTGTCTGATTCATCAATATCATCGTATCGAGCGAGTCGATGATGATCCAGCCGAGGCCCTTGGGTGCCATGTTGCGACCCGTCTTCGATTGGGGATGATACTCGTCGTAGCCTGGACAGCGAAACCACGTCGTTAACTTAACAAACAAAGACGGAAGAACAGAAGAGAAGACGATACTCACCCCATGCATAACGTTCATACGCGTCCCAGCTCAGCTCAAACGCTTCCACCACATGTTGTCGTCGCTCGAGCCAATTGCCGTCGCCCTTGTCCTGCGTCGATATCCACGACCAGACAGATGTCGATTTTCGCCTCTCGCCGCCGGCCCTTCCCCCGCCAACGGAAAGATAGCCCGTCAGGTACAGCAGAAGCAGAAGGCCTAGGGCGACGGTGCTCAGCAACCGCTTCCGCCGCCAAAACGGCCGCCGCCGCATCGACGGTGCATACGTGTACGGCTTGTCCTTATACATTGGCAGCGCTTGCCGATCAAAGACACCGGCGACGCGGTCCTGAACGTTGTTGAAGAGTCCCGTACTCGCTGTTCCTCCTCCTCCTCCTCTTCGGGCCGCCGATGCCCATGCCCGGTCTTCGAGGTCTCGATGAGGCGCGGCGAAATCGGGGACGTTCTTGGGGACCGAAAAGGACATTTCGAGGGCCTGAGCGCCAGCCTGAACCGCCGTGTCCCTGATGTTCTGCGCGGCTTGTAGGGCGGTGGCACGAAAGGCGCTCTTGCGGTGGATATCGAAGGGATCGCGAATCATGGGTTCGGCAGGCTCATGACGAGACGGCGCTGCTGTGCGCGGAGCGAAGACGGTGATGCGGATGGGATATCTAGAGGGTACTAGGTGTAGTAGAGGCTCATCAGTTCTTCGGAAAAGGGAACAACGAAAAGAAGACGCGTAAAGAGCCCTCAGGAGAAGCTATCACAACGCCAATAACCGCGTGTTTGAGAAATTGAAGCCGTGTTAGGCTTGGGTTTGTAATTAGGCACAGTCTAGACCGTCCACGACGAACTGTGCCGCTACCACCAAGTAGACAGGTCGCCTCTGCCGCTCTGCGACGGCCCGGCCCACCAGCAGACACCTTCAGACGCCAAACGCCAAACGCCACTGAGGGGGGGAAACAGTGGAAACGTTTTTCGACGGTGCTCAGCCACGACGCGCCTCAGACATCACGGGCTGTGGAGGTACTTTGGCAGTGCGAATTTCTCCGCCGAACCCCGAAACTAGGCCCGCATCATCAACAACTCATCATGGCCGACATCAAGCATTTCCCCTCGCTAGATCGCCACGAATTCTCTGCCGCCTGTCATCATCTCGAGCGCCGATATCGCCAAGCGACGCTGGGTCCTTTGCGGAGTCGATGGAAGCTCCGGCTTTGCACGGCGCTGGACACCGTCTTCACCATCGACGGCACCTATGCTACATACGCACAGATCAAACGTCCTCTCGAGCCCACGACGGATTGCCATGATCTGTCCTTGGCCATGGAGAGGGTATCTTTCGACGAGGAAGATAGCGACATGATACGCGCCGAAGAGTCTGATTCAGTACGGAGTGCCTCGTCAACTCTCATCCGCCTTGCCCTGACCGACATGAACAGGCAGCTATCGTCAAAGACGTGACGCATAATGACACTGCCCACGTTGTCTATGAGATTCATCTCCATCCTACCTACAGGGTCCCATGCCTGTGGTTTACCCTCCACAACCTTCCCGCGGATGAACCAGCCTTGAGCATCGAGACAGTCTTCCGCCGCTTAGTACCCGACGAGTACAAGAGCAGGCTTCGGGGAGCGGGCGCTATAGGCGGCATCTCGGCGGACGTGAGTCGATGCCGCTGCCTGGAACTATCGGTCGGGTCAGCGCTGAGAGTTCCCTCCTAGCATCATCCCATCACAGGACTTCCGGCCTTCTTCATCCATCCATGCTTGCTCGGAGACGCCATATCGGGTTTTCAATGCTCCCTCGACAACTACCTCATCATCTGGCTCGGTCTCGTTGGGGGATGCGTGGGCCTCTGGGTACCGGGAGAAATGGCCTTACAGTAGATCTGAACGACGCCTCGAGCTTCTCCGTCCCAACAGCTGGCCTCGAAGAGCTTCAAATGTCCGTCATTCATCGTCGCTGTCCTCCTCCATCGCCACGTCTTCTTCGCTGTCGTCTGCTTCTTCGCGAGCCCGTTTCTGACCACGGTTGCCAGCCGCGTCGGCGTCCGTCATAAGCTGATCGGCAGGCTTTGTAACGGGAACAGAGCCAGGAAGCGGCGCGTCAAATATGCTCTTCTGCAAGTCCGTCTGTTCGACGTTGGTGGCACCCTTCGAGGTGCCTGTGACTTTGAAGGTGCCGTCCAGCTTCGCCACGAAGTGCGATTTGGACTTTGCATAGTGGATTTTCTACCTACTGGTCAGTAACGTCTATCCATTTCCCTAAAGCTGGAGCGCGGTGAGCTCACCATCGGCTTGCCGAGAAAAGTATTTCCGTCCAGATGCCTCATGGCTTGAGTTGAGGTTTGTACATCTCGGAAGACGATGTGAGCTTGTCCTCTCATACTCATCGTCTTGAGGGCGACGATGTCGAGTACAGGACCGTAGGTAGAAAATAGCATGTAAAGGGCTGTCCGCAGATCGGCTTTCTGAATCTTGTTCGATGGCAAATTCGTCACGTAGAGCCTTTTTCGTGTGAGCGGAACGTGATCGAAGAGATAGAGAAGAAAGCGGAGAAGGGAGATGCTTGGCTCACGTCTGATTAGGGGGCGTTGACTGGATTTTGGCCGGGAGAGACGAATTTGGCGCCAGGCTGTTACCAGGCGCTCTGGACGCCATTGTGGTGCAGACGTCGACTTTGTCTCGACTGCCGAAGACACGTATTCTGTTTTATGCGCAAGCTATGTGTCTTAAGCGCGTCGCGAACTCGAGAAGTGTTTCAAGAGCTTCAGTCGCGTCTGGAGAGCTGGAACCGAATTTTGACGTGGCGTGCGGCTAGAATGTTGTATGGACTAAGAAAACATGATCGTCAGCCTCGCGAGGAACCGCACGGGCGCTAAAAAAAAAGGTCCAGCCTTAGGTAAGCGAAGCAGAGCTACTGGCACAAGGTCCCCCCTACCTCTGATCCGGCGATGACGACTGCTTCCTTTCCTACCCTCCTCTCTGTCCATACTTGGCATATAGCCCGGTAGTAGAGTGCTATACTCCTACCGATCTCTGCATTACATCAAAATGGCTGCTCCGGAAGCTCACCACCTCTTTCATAACCCAATCGCCGATCATTCCTTCTCGGCCGACAGGAAGACGCTCGCCGTGACGCGGGATACGGCAGTGGAGCTGTATAGCAAGGTCGGGAACGCCTTCAAGCTCAAGGACGAGCTCAAGGGCCACGACAAGACGGTCACGAGTGTCGATATAGCTCTGGGAAGCGGCCGGATTGTCTCTTGCTCGCAAGGTTCGTCCGGCTCTTCCGTCCCCTCGTCCAAACTGACGTTTAGCAGACCGCAATGCCATCGTGTGGGAGCCTTCCCCTACGGGCTACAAGCCGACTCTCGTCCTGCTACGCATCAGTCGAGCTGCGACATTTGTGCGATGGTCGCCCACGGAAGCCAAGTTCGCCGTTGGATCCGGCGACCGCGTCATCGCCATCTGCTACTTCGAGGCGGAAAACGACTGGTGGGTGTCGAAGCACTTGAAAAAACCTATCCGAAGCACCATCACGAGCGTCGCCTGGCATCCCAATTCGGTTCTGTTGGCGGCGGGATCGACCGATGCTCATGCCCGCGTCTTCTCGAGCTTCATTAAGGGGGTGGACACCAAGCCCGAGCCTGGTGTCTGGGGCGAAAGGCTACCGTTCAACACAGTCTGCGGCGAGTATCTCAACAACTCGGCCGGCTGGGTCCATTCCGTCGCCTTCTCTCCGAGCGGGGACAGCTTGGCGTTCGCGGCCCACGATAGCAGCATCACTGTTGTGTATCCCAGCGGGCCGGATCAGCCTCCGAGGGCGGTCCTCACCATTTCCACCCAGCTTCTCCCATTCAAGAGCATCATCTGGAAGAGCGAAGGCGAGATTATCGCGGCCGGCTACGACTGCGAAGCTTTCCGCTTCAAGGGCGGCGAGTCAGGCTGGCAGCTCGCCGGCGCCGTTGACGCCAAGGCCGGCCACGGCGCAGGCACGCAACGTGAAGAATCGGCTCTCAACATGTTCAGGCAGATGGACCTGAAGGGCAAGGTGAAGGATGATACGCAGCTCAAGACAATTCACCAGAACACCGTGACAATGATCCGGCCATTTGAATCCTCGGGCGGCCGCGTCACCAAATTCACATGTAAGTTCGCTTGTGACGGTTTTGCGCTTTGCTTACAAGGTCTGACTGACCGTTGGAACAGCCAGTGGAGTCGACGGTAGAGTTGTCATTTGGAACGCTTGATAGATGTGTAGAAGAAGCTACAAAGCAATTCCACACCCCAAACAGGTACCACTATGTTTGTGCATTGTACGTTGACAGCCCTGGTTCTCGGGCGCCTCATGCCCAAGTGACGTGACATAACCTCAGTTGCGACAGTATGGGAAGGCGAAATGATTTAAGCAATGCGCATTGTTTCTGCTTTTTCGAGTCTGCATACTTGGGCTCCTCGGCGCACGTACACGGCCTATGGCAGGGCAATGGCCTCAATCTCGACATCAACTTCCTTGGGAAGCGTCTTGACAGCGACGCAGCTACGAGCAGGCTTATGAGGGAAGTATTTCTCATAGACAGAATTCATCTCCTGGGTAGACAGCCTGGTTAAGACAGAGAGCCATTGGAGTAGACATGGCGATGTCGTAACTCACAGCGAAGTGTGCCATGTCGGACAAGAAGATATTGCACTTGACGACCTTGCGGATGGAAGATCCGGCCTCGGTCAAGACGGCTTCGAGATTCTTGCAGCACTGCGTCGTCTGGTCGGAGATGGAGCCCTCGACTCTCTTGCCGTCGGGGGTGAGAGGGATCTGGCCGGAGCAGTAGATGGCCGTCGGGGTCTTGATAGCTTGAGACTTGGAGGGCGGCGATGACGCGTCAGGACGGGGCTTTCGACCTATCGTCTTTGGGAAGAGGGAGGGTACTCACGTAAGGGCCGACGGCTGAAGTGAGAGGGAGAGATGTTGATTAGCTGCGGTGTGCGAAGACGGCGACTTGGGGTAGGATGTTTGTGTAGGTATGTATGTACATACGTTCCGGGGCGTTCTTGGAGAAGATGACTTGTTGGTCTGCCATGTTGGACTTGAACCGAGCAGTTAGGGGACGACGATGAACGGAGGAGACGAAGGCACGAGATGAGGATCGAGAAGCGAAGCGAGCGAGTAGTGTCGGTGACGTATGGATGTGCATGCGAAGAGAAGAGTATGTATGTAGGTAGATGGCCTACGGGGGAAGAGAAGAAGTAAAGTCGAAGAGGCAATTGGTGTCCTTGTTTATTAGGGGTAGGGTTTTATCGATGGATCGGTGGTGGTCGACGTCCGATAGGCGGAGAGAGGTGGGTTAGACTTATGAGAGAGGAGGGGGGGAAGAGGGGGGATAGTTGAGGAGGTTTAAGGGACCCCACGGTGGGGCATCGCGGAGGTATTGTGAACGGAGAGCTCTTGGGAGGGAAGTTGGTCGGTGGTTTCCTAGTACTGGATGAATTTATATTGGGAATATATGTATGTGCCTGAATGAATGCATTGCGATTCTTCTATATACATGTATCCGAGGTATGTATGGGCATCTCCAAGTGCCAGGTGAAGACGCATGACACTCGAGATAGAGGTAGCCATAGTTCCTTGTCCGTCTTTGTCTGCCTGTCCGTCTATGCCTGTCGCACGATATCCAGCATCACCCAGGCTACAACATGCTATCAAGTTAGTGGTAGTAACATCGATTCACCGAAAACACTACGTCCGTGGCCGTAGAAGCACACGGCGATGACCGAGCACCCTTTGTAGCGGAGACCGTCCGTCCCCTCTACTACTAAGAACTACACTGACGATTGCCTCTGCAGCTCTCCCGCGTAGGTCAGCTCCAGTGCGTTGCTCCGATGCTCCTCCAGTGGCCCCAGAGTCGCCCTGCCCGCGCCAATGAGCCCCGCCATCAGCGCCACTCACAGCGCCTTTCCGCCCCGTAGGTCCCCAGCGTAGCGCCGTAGGTAGCCTGTAGTGGCCTGTAGCCTGTAGCAGGCTGTAGGTCATAGTGGATATTCTTCTTTCAACCCTTTTTTTTGTCCCGCTGCAGCGCTCCGACGGCGGGGACAAACAAGTATCCGTATCGTTCGCCGTTAATCCATCCATCTTATTCATACCTGTCATTCAGAAGTACTAGCTTATACATACTATCAATCTCGTCAAGCATCTTCATCTCCTTTTTTTCTTCTTCCTTTTTCTTCTTCGTCTTCATCTTCTTCATCTTCCCGTATCCCATCTTTATCAATCTCTTATCCCTTATCTGCGCAGACTCGCGTCAACCTGAAGGCGCCGCCCGGTAAGTTAGCTTCATCCCCCTTTGCCCCTTCCCCCCCCTCCAACCCGCGTGGCCCGTCTCCGCTCTGAAAAGCTTCCCTGTCCTCTCCACCGAACGACCACCACCCCCCTTCTCCTTCTTCTCCCTTATTATTATCTCCTCCCGTCGGCTTGGCCAAGTAGCCACTCCTTCTAATCCCGAGACGCTGACACCTTCATTCACGTCCGCACCTCCAGATCATGCCTTCCAGCCCACCGCCGCAGGCCACCCTGCGGCACCGAAATGTTGGGCTCAAAAGACCTGGCGGTGGTGACTCGCCCCGCCAAGCCCTCGAGGAAGAGCTCGACAAGCTATCCAAGGCCGCCGTGCGCAAGACGGCTGCCGCAGAAGGCGAGCGAGGACACATGTTCTCTCTTGGCCTCATCACTATTCTAGCCTTTGTCACCCGCTTCTGGGGCATCAGTCACCCCAATGAGGTCGTCTTCGACGAGGTTCACTTTGGCAAGGTCCGTCGTCGTCGTCGTCGCGCGAGCCCCCCATCTCCGGCTGCTGCTGACCTCAATTCTCCGTACAGTTTGCTTCGTATTATCTCGAACGTACCTACTTCTTCGACGTGCACCCGCCCTTCGCTAAGCTATTGTTCGCCTTTATGGGATGGCTCGTCGGCTACGATGGACACTTCCACTTCGAAAACATCGGCGACTCGTACATCAGCAACCACGTACCCTACGTGGCCTTCCGCGCCCTTCCCGCCATCCTGGGCGCCCTCACAGTGTCGGTCTCGTATCTCATCATGTGGGAGTCTGGCTACAGCATCCCCGCCTGCATCATAGCTTCCGGCTTGGTTCTGTTGGATAATGCTCACATCGGCCAGACACGTCTCATCCTCCTCGACGCGACCCTCGTCTTCGCCATGGCCTGCAGCCTCCTGTGCTACATCAAGTTCTACAAGCTGCGCCACCAGCCCTTCGGCAAAAAGTGGTGGAAGTGGTTGATCCTCACCGGCTTCGCCCTCTCCTGCGACATTTCTACCAAGTATGTGGGATTGTTTGCCTTCGTCGCCATCGGCTCTGCCGTCGTCATCGATCTCTGGGACCTGCTGGACATCAAGAGGCCCGGAGGCGCCATCAGCCTCGTCGAGTTTGGCAAGCACTTCGCTGCTCGCGCCTTCGGTCTCATCTTCCTCCCCTTCCTGTTCTACCTGTTTTGGTTCCAGGTCCACTTCGCCGTTCTGTCGCGCTCGGGTCCCGGCGACGACTTCATGAGCCCACAATTCCAGGAGACGCTGAGCGACAACGTCATGCTGGCACAGTCCGTCGACATCAACTACTACGACGCCATCACTATCCGCCACAAGGAGACCAAGACCTATCTCCACAGCCACGATGATCGCTACCCCCTGAGGTACGACGACGGCCGTGTCTCCAGTCAGGGTCAGCAGGTGACGGGCTACCCCCACAACGACACCAACAACTACTGGCAAATACTGCCCCTGGACGACAACAAGGAGCTTGGAAAGGGCGTCAAGAACCACCATCTGGTTCGGCTCAGGCACATGGGTACCGACAAGATGCTTCTCTCCCACGACGTCGCGTCTCCCTACTATCCAACCAACCAAGAGTTCACCTGCGTCTCGCTCGAGGAAGCTTACGGCAGTCGCGCCAACGATACCGTCTTCGAGATCCGCATCGAGCACGGCAAAGATAACCAAGATTTTAAGTCTGTGGCCAGTCACTTCAAGCTGATTCACAATCCGAGCAAGGTCGCCATGTGGACTCACACGAAGCCCCTTCCCGAGTGGGGACACCGGCAACAGGAGATCAACGGCAACAAGAACATCGGGCCGAGCTCCAACGTCTGGTACGTCGAAGAGGTGCCGTCGCTCACTGCCGACGACAAGCGACGCGAGAAACCGGAGCGCACGGTCAAGACGATACCCTTCATCAGCAAATGGCTCGAGCTGCAGAGGGCCATGTTCTATCACAACAACAAGCTGACGAGCAGCCACCCCTACGCCAGCCACCCGTATCAGTGGCCTTTCCTGTTCCGCGGCGTCAGCTTTTGGACTCACGGTGAAACGCGTCAGCAGATTTACTTCGTCGGGAACCTCATCGGTTGGTGGCTTACCAGCGGCGTTCTCTGCATCTTCGCGGGCATCATCCTCGCCGATCAGGTGTCTCTGAGGCGTGGACTAGATTCTTTGGATCATCGTGAGTCTTTTCAACCCACTCTCTTGTGACGGTCGACTAATGCTATCCATCACATTTCAGGGACTCGCTCTCGGCTCTACAACTCGACGGGCTTCTTCTGGCTAGCATGGGCTACGCATTATTTCCCCTTCTTCCTCATGGGCAGACAACTCTTCCTGCACCACTACCTCCCTGCGCACCTCGCTTCGTGCCTCGTTACGGGCGCGCTCGTCGAATTCGTCTTCACCGCCGAGCACACGGAGCCTGAAGACCGGGAGCGCCAGCGGATCGCCAAGGGCGGGAAGAAGGCCGTTGAGGGTCCGAAGAGGCACCTTACCGCTCGCGAAAGGCTCGCTGGACAGAGCATGGTGGGCATTTGGGCCGCAAGCATAGTCATTCTCGCTGCGGTCACGGCGAGCTGGTATTTCTTCCTCCCTCTTACCTACGGCTACCCCGGACTCTCGGTCGAGCAAGTCCTGAAGCGCAAGTGGCTGGGCTTCGACCTCCATTTCGCCAAATGAGCGGTCAATTACGTACTCTTGGGAGGCGAAGCAGACGATGGAAGCGGGTGGGAGGGGATGTGTACATTATGAAGTCCCTTCGGGGTGAGAAAAGCGATTTAGACGAGGAGCAGAGAGGTTGAGGAATATGCGGCAGAGTCCTCTTTGATGGAGCGCATGTAACGAGCAGTTGGCTTCATGTCTGCCTCTGTTAGAATAAGACGTCTCGAGTGACGACATACCGCACGCGGCAGTAGGTATTGTCTGCTATTGTGTGTTATTCTGGCTCTCAAGGTGAAGCTGAAGTAAAGCCGCGGCGGTGGGGCCGGGCTACGGAGGGGAAAGACATCAAGTGGGGCCGGGACGTCCGTCGACCTCCGATACCCAGACGGAGACTCGGGGAATTTTAGGCGGTCGTCAACACAAGCGAAATAGCCTCATAACAGTGCTCCGTGATAGATCTTTTTAAACGTGCAACTTTCATATAAAAGGAAGAAGGAACAGAACGCGGAGCTATTTATAGCGCTTCGCTTTAGAGAGTCAGAGGCTCTTTTCAAGGTAGGAAGAAGAGCTTACTCGGGCTTATTAGTACTGGATAAACCTAGACGTATCCGTACACACCTCGGATTCGACGAACTTTGCAGACGGTATGTATATATATCCAAAGAAAACCCCTACTTTCTGAACCCCCGGGAATGCATTTCTTCAGCTATTCTGACCCTTTTTTTAGCGGGGGCGGCGCCAAGTCAGCTAGGAACGAACTTACCTTGGCTTACCTAGTGCGGATAGTTGGCCTGCTTTATCCGTACTACTCCGCCCCTGCCCAAAGGTTAACGAGTCTGCCTCGTCTAGAAGCTGATCTCTGTATGCACATACTTCCTTTTAATAGCTGTCCTTTTTACACAATGAATGGGCAATTCGAGAGAAGTCGATGGTATCCGTATCCTCACACCCATTACTACTAAACGGCACCCTATCCGCCGTGGTCAGGTGACTGATATTCGACCCTACCCCGGAAAGACAAGGCTTCTCGTTTTCTCTCCCCACACGACTGAGCACAGCCAATCAAATCAGTTGTCCGCCTCTCGATGCCACTCCTCTCGGGAGACGGCCGTCCATTGCGTCTTCGGCGGACGCTCCGATGGCGGACGGCGAGGCTCCTCGTCTTCCTCTTCTGTCTCTTCAGCCTCCTCGAGGTGCTATGGATACACAACAAGCTCGCCATCGGCGACCAGCAGAGAAGGCCGACGGGCCGGCCACACCAGCGCATCTACATCGCCAGCATGCACTTCAACAACGGCGAGATCTTGAGGAATCACTGGAACGACGCGGTGATCCGGCTGACGGAGGAGTTTGGGCCGGCCAACGTCTTCGTCAGCATCCTCGAGAGCGGTAGCTGGGACGACAGCAAGGAGCTTCTTCGAGGGCTGGCGCGCGAGCTGGAGCGGCGAGGGGTGCCTCATCGGGTGGAAATCTCGGACGTGACGCATCACGATGAGATCGCCAAGGAGGCTAAAGGCGAGGGGTGGATCGACACGCCCAGGAACAGGAGGGAGCTTCGGCGCATCACGTACCTCGCCAAGCTGCGCAACAAGACGATCCAGGACCTGGTGGACTTGAACGAGAACGGCACCTCTTTCGACAAGGTGCTGTTCCTGAACGATGTCGTCTTCACGGTGAGTGGTGGCGCCGCCCTCTTCGTCCATATCAGGCGGACTTTCACAAAAAAAAACCAAGGTTGGCTGACGTCTGCGGTGTGGGCCGAAGACGGAAGACGTCCTGAAGCTGTTGGACACCAACGGCGGCGACTACGGGGCCGCATGCTCGCTCGACTTCTCCAAGCCGCCGCATTACTACGATACGTTTGCGCTGAGGGACGCCGAGGGCAACGGACATGTGATGCAGACGTGGCCCTATCTCGGAGCTAGGCTGTCGAGGAACGCGATGGTGAACCACATCGACGCGGTGCCTGTTACGAGCTGTTGGAACGGTATAGGTATGGTAACTGGCGGTCGGTCTTTTTTTTTTCCCCTCACAAGCTGACCTCTTTCTCCTTGTTTCTTTTCCCCTGTGTTCTAGTGGCGATGCCAACGGAACCGTTCGTGTCGTCGACGAGGCTTCGCTTTCGCGGGATTCCCGACTCGCTGGCGGCGTATCACCTCGAGGGCTCCGAATGCTGCCTCATCCACGCCGACAACCCGCTATCCAAGTCGCTGGGCGTGTACGTCAACCCGCGGGTGCGGGTGGGATACAACCTGGCGGCGTACGAGGCCACGCACCGGGGCGCGGCGTGGGTGTCGGCCTGGGGCGTCTTCAGGGGCCTGTGGTCCAACCGGGTGAGGCGGTGGACGGAGTTTAGGTTGAAGAACGTGGTGGTGAATCGGCGGGTGAGGCGGTGGGAGGAAGAGCGGGCTGGGAACAGCGAGCCGGGGAGGTTTTGCCTCATCAACGAGATGCAGGTGCTCGCTGATAATGGATGGGCGCACGTGTGACGGGGCAATCTGCGGATGGCACGGTCGCCGGGCGTGTTTGTGGAAGAGGGGAGGCTTACAGCCAGTATGCATGCATACATACGGAGTACTCATAGACCTATGTTGTATGTGGAAGCGCAGACCGGCGTCTTGACGGACATGGATGTGTTCGTGCTTGACTATGAGTGACGATTTTCAACTCATTTACAAGAGTATTCACAGACGAATCTAGATTTATAGTATGATTACGGATACTGTACCAGGGTTTGTACGGATCCCTTCAAATGTCAGAACGCCGCCCCTCTGTAGAGAGACCCACAATGATTATTCAGCCTGCAGATACAGAAATGCTCTAGCAGCCATAGTGCCGCTAAATGTAGAGGCCTAGAGATCCGGTACATGGCTTATAGTGCAGTTTCCGCGCAAGACGATGTATCTCTGGAATCGCGGCCTCTAATTGGCTACGATCCTATTTCGCTACATGGGGGGCGGCGTTCTGACATTTGAAGGGATACTAAACGCGTTACCTGAGTTCCTCGCTTCTTCAATCTTCCCTTATACTCTAAACTGTACGAGGTATAATACCCTAAGGTTAAGGATATAATCGATTAGCTAAAGAGGTATACTTTCTTCTACCGATAGATTAATAGCCCCGATAATAGTACTAATAATAATAATAACTCGATAAGGTACTCTCTTAGTTTCTTTTTAGCCCTATTATAGGATATATAGCGGCGACTTCTTAATTAATTAAATTAACTAGTCCGGATAATTCTATATAGTATACTATTTTAAAGGCGTATTTTATTATCTTCCTTTTTCTTTAAAATAATAAATATAGTCTATAAAACAAGGCTACCGATACTATTATTACCCGTACCTATTCTTCTACCCGCTTCTCTAGTCCTATAGGGAGTCTAACGCTATTATCCGGATAACTTTAGTCCTATAGGGAGTTAGCCTTTCCTTCCTAGGAATAGGACTTACTATTATAAAAGGTCCTAATTAAATAGTATTATAAACGCTAGAGATATTAATTCCTATAGATTCTACCGTTTTTTTAATCTTTAATCTAATATACTAACCCTAGGAAGAAGAAGGTAAGTACTAAGGGTCTCCTTTCTTCTCTTCTTTTCCCTCTTATTTTCCTTCTTCTCGTCGATTCCTTATTTCCCTTTTTCTCTCTCTACCTTATTAACTACCTTAACGACTACTTACTTTTACCCTTATTATTCTTATCGCAAAGCTGGCTTTCTTCTCTTTTACCGTACTTATACTATAGGGAGTAATTTAATAGGGGTAAAAGGCACTCTACTATATATATATATATATAAGGCTCCTAGCCGGAGGGCTACGTTATAGGTCTAGGATAGCCTAGGTAGGGAGGTCTAGGGAGGTCTAAGGAGGTCTAGAAAGGTTAGGGTTATTAGAGCCCTAGGGGTTAGATTTATATATATAAGAGATACCCTTCCTGCCTTAACCTTCCTAGAAGGTTAAGAAGTAGTATAAGTACTTAGGCTAGGCCCTCCTCCTCTTTATAATTAATAAGTTAGTTATGGGAGTATACTTTCTATAGGTTTACGGATACCTTATTTTTCTAGGTTTTCTAGGTTTTCTATGTTTTCTACTTTTTTAGGTCTTTTTTTAATTTCTAAGGTTTTCTTTTATCTTTTTTATCTTCTTTTCCCTATTTTTCTTCTTAGTCTTCTTTTTCTTTCTTTCTCTTCTTTCTTTTTATACTTTATTTTATTAAATTCAAGAGCCCCCTAACCTAGTAGGATATACCTTTGTCTTTGCTAAAGTACCCTTATATATACCCTTATACGGTAGTATTATAAAAATCGGTATTATTTTATCTTAATCGCTATTAATAGTTATATCGGCGAACTAAAGATATTTATTAAGGTCGTAGATTACTACTCTTATTCCTTAATAGATAAGGGTATTTATTTCTAGATCTATAATATACCCTTTTTATTTAAGAACTCGTAAGCTAAGAAGATTTATTATAGTTATTAGATAATAAAAAAATTAGTTATAAAAATCTCCTTACTATTAGAAAGAATTATCCTAATTTTACTTTTACCTTAAGGCTAAAAACCCCCTTTATTAGCTATAAGAAGAGGTTCGATTTTACTTATTTCCCTAATCTCGATAAACTATTTCAGGTTATTAAAAATATAACCTCTTATACTAGAATTATAGATTATAGTATTTTAGGTAGTAGACCTTAATATTATTATCTAGTACGAGGTTCTAGTATATAATACTACCTTTAAAACTAGAGTTATTAAAGTATTATAGGAAGAGGAAGAAGTTATTTCTATTTCTACTACCTTACCCTTAGCCTATCCGGGCTTTAACTCTAGATATAGGACTTAATATCCTTCTTTTTAATATATAGGGCTCCTTTTCTTAATATAATAACCGTATTTAAGAATAATATCTTCTATCGCAATTTATCTTTTTATACGATTCCTATTTCTACTACCGCTATAACTCCTACTACTACTTTATAAAGTTATTATAACCCTATTAGTTAAATTACTACTAATAATACGTTTTTTAGGCTTATTTAGTAATTTCTCCCTATAGTATTTATAGGATCTTATTCTTTATTAACTATTTTTCTTTTTTCGAGGGCTAAAGACTAATAACTCTCCTAATAAGGATAAGTTTCCTTAATACTATTTATTATATTAATTATAAATACCTTATCTTTTATCTTAGTCTATATCTAAATTTAGGTTTAATATATAATAAGGCGTTTAATATATTCCTCTAGGTTTAAGAATAATAATACTCTTAGGCTAAAGAATTCGGCTATATATTCTAGAATAACTATAGTAGGAAGCTTATTATAAACCTTTTAAATAGCCTTAAAGGTATCCCTTATAGAGGTATTATTTTCCTAGCCCCCGAGCTTAATATTATTAAAAATCTACTTATTAATTATTACTATTAGAAAATATTAAATAATCTTATTATTAGAAGCCTATTTCGTTTTAACTACTTTAATTAATATAAGGATATTTTTAATATAGTTAATAAGATTATATTTATTAAGATATATCTTAATATTAACCTTTTACTAGTTATAATTCTTATTACCCTTTAGCTTCTTAATTATTATCTAAGGACTCCTAAGGGCCTCCTAAAGGTCGGTTATTATTTTCAATATTTAATTAGTCTTAATTAACCGGTAATACTTTTTAGGGTTATTAGATTACTTTTTTCTTAGGGTAGGATAAGCCTTTAATTTATTAAGTTAAATAGGGTCTAGTCGTATTTTTACCTAAATTAATAGTTAATATAACTATTTATTATCTTACCTTACTAATTATAATCCTTTAAGGTAATAGTACTTAGGGTAATCTCCTATTAGTCTTTATAATACTTTAAAAATTATAGTAAAATTACGCTAGGCGTAATAGCGCTTATAACCTATTATACTACGTAGCCTAGAAAAGAGGAGAAAAGAATTAATAATACTCTAAAAGGTCTAATACTAGTATTTTAAGTATATTATATAGGTATACTAACTATGGGTATATAACTAGGCTAGAGCTATAGTAGCTTAGCTATATAAACGGGCCGTATAAACGAGTCTAATAAACGGGTACTATGAATAGGTAGTATAAACCGGCTATCTAAGGTATAATAACTATTATTCTACCTAATACTTTGCTAAAATTAATATTCTTTAGGCCTTCTACTATTTTCGATTAAACCCTAACTCCGAATATTTTATAGCCTTTAATATAAGATTTAGTATATACCGCTAGAAAGTCCTCCTCTTTAGCTTAAAGGTTAGGCCTACTTAGTTTTAGAACTTTATTAATACATAGTTTTATAACCTATTAGACTATTATATAAGTACTTATAGAAATAATATACTAATCTACTTAAATAATAATAAAAAGGAAGTTTATTAATAAAAAACTTATAAAGTTATTTAACGCCTATATTAAATAGATTTTTTAAGGAGATATTAAGAAATCCTAGTTTAATATTACTAAGATTAACTACCTTAGTATAATACTAGAAGTAAGCTTTAAGCTTAGTATTAACCCCCGTAAAATATAAATAATCTCTAACTAAAAATTTAAGAACTTCTATAATTATAAAACTATAGACTCTTTCTTAGCCTTTATAACTTTTTTCGGGTCTTTTATTATTATACTAATATTATTATTAAACCCCTAAACTATTAATTAAAAAAAAAATAGAGTTTTCCCTAAGACCTAATTAATATAAAGCCTTTATATAGCTAAAGAAGCTTATTACTAAAGCCCCTATCCTTATCTTCTTCCGCCTTAAGCTTTTAATCTATTTAAAGACTAATACTTCTTATAATACTATTACTAGAATCCTCTAATAATAATAGTCTAATAATAATACTTAAAAACCTATAGGTAGGATTAGGAAACAATTACTTACTTATAAAATTACTTATAAGTAAATTTGATTTTAAGTGATTTTATAATAATTTTTTGCTTAGTAATATAATTTTGAGTAATTTTAAAGAGCTTGAAAATCGGAGTGATTTTTAAGTAATTTTTTATAAGTAATATTATATATAATTTTCTGATTTTATAAAATTATAGGGTATTCTTTTTTTTATTTAGTATATAGTATATATAGTTAAAAAAATGCTTTAGAACCTATTTTTAGCCTTATAATAGGAGAAAAAAGTAAAAGTATAAAATAACCTTTTTTTAATTTTTAAATAGGATATTATAAATAGAATATTAAATTAATTATTTAACTTTTTAATAACTTTTTATTTACTTATAAACTATTAACTAAAGTTGTTATTTTTAATTAATTTATTAGTACCTAAATAACTAAAGTTAATAGCTTTAGTCTTAATTAATACTTATTTATTTACTTTTAATTAAAATAAATAACTAAGTAATTAATATTAAAACTATTAGTTAGGCTTCGTAAATATACGTACAGGAGTAATAGATAATTACTAAAAAAGGGTCCTTTACTACTAGTTCTAATATTTATCTATAATAATCTATAAAAGGACTCCTCGTAATTTAAATATAAGAACGCCCCCTTTTCCCTTCCTCGTATATCCCCCTTTCCTAACTCGATATTAGATCGAGCTAAACTCGGAATCTATCTAGTATTAAGTTAACTTTAACCTAAAGTCGATCGGATATTATTCTAACCTCCTATTATTATACTATTATATTCCTCCCTTTATCTCTTCTATTTTATACTTATACTTATATCCTATATAATATATCCCTTATTCCTCCTAGTATTACCCCTAATTAACTCCTATATTATCCCTATTATAGCTTATAATAAGTATAGCTATAGTCTAGCTATAGTATAATCTATAATTATAATAATATTATCTTAATACTAGTAGTTCTTTCTTTTATTATTATATTATAATTATTCTTATTAGTCGTTTTTCTAGTAATAAACCCTTAAACCTAGATCTCGAGTATATTAGTATTTATTAATTATTCTAGCGATTAGTTTAGGGATTTAGTATACTTAGGGCTAGATTAAGATAATATAAGAGTAATAATTCTCCTCCGTACTCTATATACGAAGAGCGTGCCCTAATAGGCGGCTATAAGCCCTATAACTAAGGGCAACTATATTATATAATCCTTCCCTTCCCGATACCTTTATACGCTTATACGTATATTCTCCTATAGCCTCCGTATATTCTAACGAATATATATTATAGTACCGCGCCTCGAAGATTACTACCTATAGTAATCCTATATATATTATCCTATTAATCTATTCCTAATATATAAGGAAAACGAACGAGAAGGAAAAGTAAGAAAAAGGAAGAATACGAGGGAAAGGGCCGATTATCTTACTCGCTAATTATAGCGGGATCGGTATACGGTAGGGGCTTACCGCGCCTTAAAGGCGTTAATTATTCCTTATAAAACGGCGGTAGTATTAACCTACTAATCGTCGTTAGCTCCCTAACCTTTTTAGTAAACTAAATACTACTAGTAAGGCTTACCCCGTCTAAAGTATTAGTCTTTAATACGTATAATATAGTTAATCTTATAGTATATATCTTTCTTACTAATGGCCTCCGGTAGATCTTATACGGCCTTTATAGCCCTAGGCTCCTCGTTTTTAAAATAGCCCTTATAAGCGGGTCGAAGGTATTCGATAGATATTACCGGGTAGATACGGGCGTATATAGGCAAATCGAGCTCTATAGCTAAGGGGTTAACTATCCGCTTAATAATATATAAACCCTTATACTACCGCGATTATTTCTTAGAGGGTCGTTTAGGCGTATAATATCCTTTATAAAGCCTAAGGTAAACCTTCTACCTAGGCTCTAGAAGAATTAGTTAATATTTTATATTATACTATTATTTAGCCCTTATCGTAGCTAGGTTTATTACGAAGTCCGCTTAGCGGCGAATAGCCTCCTATAGGTATAGGATATCGTTTACCGAGGTATTATCGGTAGACTCCGTAAGCGCGTATAGTAAATACCCGAATAAATAGGCGTAAGCTATTATCTTAATCCCTAAATTATACGCGGAATTTAGGTTTTATTATAAGGCGGGTATTAGTAACTTCTATTCGATTATCGGCTTTTTAATATACGATAAATAGAGGGTAGTCTTAATAATCTAATTATGGCGCTTAGATAAACTATTAGCCTACGGATAATACGCTATAGTTATAGCGATCTTAGTTCCGAATACCGACTAGAGCTTATACTATACGTCCGAATTAAATTTATAGTCGCGATCGCTAATAATAATTAACGGTATACCCTAGTCGTAAAGAAAAAGCTATCTACCTAGCGTTTATCCCTAATCTATAGCGCTATACGTTAAATAGCCGGGAATTAGTAATATTCTCTTATTAGAAAGGTATATAACCGTTAAAAGGAAGTTAAACGTATCGAAGCCTTTTATAGCCTAGGGAGAATCTACGGAATCTATCGGAGGAAGGTTAATAATAAAGTCTATCGTAATACTTTTTATAAGGACTCTAGGGGCTCTAATTAGCGTATAAATCCTAGCGGTAGGCTATTAGTCTATCTACCTAAGGTAGTAGGCTTTATAGGCGGCGATATATTTCTTTATACGCTTCGTTATATCCCGGATCGTATACGCCTTAAGGTCTTAGAGCGTATAGACCTCTCCGAAGTAATTCCGCTAGTCGTACGCTACTACGATAATCTTATTAGCCTCGTAATATAGTATATATAAGCGCTTATATCCTATCGAAGTCCGATAATATAATAGACTATCCCGTAAAAAAAAGGGGATACCCTACCTCTTAGCTTTTACGATTTAGGGGGCCTAAAAAGAAATAACGGTATCCTTATAGCTTTTAAGTATATTAATAATCTTAAAAAAATATATATCCGAATAATAGCCTATAAAGAACGCTTTTTTAATAGCGGGATTTATAATCGCCTTAGAAATAATAAAAGCGTAGTCGAGTATTTAGAACTTAGGGTTTCTATATTCGAGAAGACTATTAGTCTTAGGTATAGTTAATCGACTTAGGGTATTAGGGACGAAGTTCTTTTCCCTAGGTAAGTAGTAGATTTATAGATCGTACTACGAGAGATAAATACTAATAACGATAAAACGGCGGTTAGCGCGGTTAATACTAGTAATACTAAGGGTATACTTCTTATAGATTTACTTTATAATAGAATAATCTATTAGAATAACTAAAGGGAATATATTCGACTATACTATAACCCGTATCTTTTTAACTACCTAAACGAGGTAGTCGACCTCGAGCTTAGAGGGTTTATAGGATTATTCGGTAGAGGTTAATTTACGGGAAAGAAAGTAAATAGGCTTTATAGATTTAACCGGAATAGGATTACCTAGTTATTATTTATTATTACGAAGATAATAGAATATAGTAGTAAAGCCTTACTATAGAGAGCTATCGAGTTAATAGAATAAACGATAATCTAGGTCTATATAGCGAAGTATACGGTAGGAGGCGATATCCGCTTAAATAGCGCGGAAGGTATTAAGTTCTTACGGAGTCGGCTTAAATAAAGCGGAATACGCGAAGGCCTTTCTCTTCTACGGCTCTCCTATTACTACTTTACCGATATTATGTTTATAGCGTAGAAGAGTAACCTTCTAGGCCTATAGGGGCGTAATAACCTAGCTATAGTATAGAATTATAGATCTTAAAAAGCTAGTTATACTAATATAGCTTTTAAGATCCTATAGAGTTATAGGGAATTAAAGTAAGGTAAACGCTATAATTCTTTCGGCTAAAGAACTTATACTAAGTCCGTCGATATAATAACCGAGTAACTATATAAAAGGGTAGCCGATTTATAACTTCTTTAGATTTATCGTAATATTAAGACTATCGAAGAGGCTAAAGGTAATAGTTAAGTACTTCCGATAATTTTCTATAATCCGCGAGAATATTATAATATTATCGATAAAAGTACGATAAAATAAGTAGTAATAGCGTAACTTATAGTCTATATATCTCTAAGTAAACGCCGGGCTATTATAGAAGCCTATAGGCGCTATAGTAAACTTTTCGAGGCTATAATAACTCGTAATCGTAAAATATTCCTAATATTCTTTATAAACCCTAAATTAATAAAAGAACTATAAGGCGTTAATAATAGTAATAAAACGACTACCTTAGATAGCGTATATAATATCCTCTTATAATAGTAGCGGATAAGAGTCGGGAATTATAACCTTATTAATACTATATAGGTCTACGATAACGCGGCTTTTCGACTACCCGTTAACTATTCTCTAGACGACGAAAACCGGGGAAATAAAAGGGGTTAGCCCTTTAACCTACTCTAGTCGGCCCTAATAGTATAAACGATTATATATCTTATCGATTAAGTTACGATTTTTAATACCCTATAAGTAGGGCTATTATATAACCTTCTACTTATACTAATCCGGAGTAAATAGTACTAAGAGTTCCTTTCTAGGTTTAAGGTATATATCGCTAATATCCTCCTAAAAACGGTAATAGCGCTCGATAATACGTAGAAAACCCTACGTAATTAAGGGGTCTTTATTATATATATAGTTCCTAAGACTATTAAGGACCTCCGGTAAGTCTATAGGCTTCTATATAAGCAGGAGGCTATACGCGAGTTCTTTAGTTAGGACCTCCTCGGCTAGTATAAATTCTATAGGGGCGATTACGGGCTCCTAACCCTATATATAGGCGAAGACGGCGTTAAAGAGCAGCGTTAATAAGGGGTTAGAACCCGGTATCGGAGGAGTCTCGGCGGCGAAAGATTTAGCTAGCCTACTACTAGCGATACCTTTATTCTAGACGCTAAGAAGCGCTAGGTCGACGTCGACTCCTAATATAATACTATTCTCTATCGAGAACGCGGGGCCCGATTATATATTATAGAAAAGGGTAAATCCTACTAGAATAGACTCGATAGTAAGGAAGCCCGAATCCCTCTATTCTTTTAAGTATCCTAACTTAATTTTCTAATCGAGAATAAGCGGCTTATCCGACTAATTATAAGTAGTAATTACCTATAGAGTTTTCGAATCGACGATAGCGTATAGAATACTAGGTAGAATACTATAGAAAGAGAAAGACCTTCTAGACGGAACTTCTTTCTATTTAGTAGGGATTATAACTATACTACCTACTAGGATTATTACCTTCCCTTAGTATTATACCTTCCTTATAATATCGACCTAAGGCTTATCTATAGAGAATAGGATCTTAAAGTCGGCTAAGGTACTAAGACGAGTTATTATAATCCTATAGTCGATATTCCCTTAATACGGCTAAAAGAAGGTATTGCCTAATAAAGCTCTAGTGCTAAGGTTATCGATAATCTATCCTAAGGTAGTAAACCTAGAAAATCCTACGGGCGATCCGTCTAATTTAAACCCGCGTAATAGGAAGGAGAAGGTAGCCTAAGTCGTATAAATAAGAGGCTCTCCTAAGATCCCTTTAATTAGTATAGGCTTTTTTTCCTTAACCTTATACTCGAAGTTTAGAACGAATTTATAGTCGATAAGCGGATTCTTATAGCCTATATTAGGATAAACTTCGAAGCTAGGTTTATCGGGCGTAGTCTATACCTTAATACGGAGGTATAAGTAGGAATTAATTCCTTACGTATTAATCCTAGCCTTTATTAGCTTAGGAATATAAATTACCTTAAAGTCGGCAGTTTTTAGAGCTTTTACCTTACCCTACCTTCGATAAATAAGCTAGCCTACCTTAGTCGAGTTCTATAAGTACTTATATAGGCTATTTCCCGAAGGAAACTCGCGATAATAGTAGGAGTACTCGTAGGCCTTAGGGCCTTACTTAGTCTCCTAGCGGATTCTCTTCGGGCTAACGTAATCCTTTATAATAATATACTTATCTAGGGCGGTAGTAATAGGAAATTATTAGCTATATTTACCGTATTAGTAGGCTTCTTAAGGGTTACCTTCTTAGGCCTTAACGAGGAAGGCGTATCCCGCGTTTTCTTCGGGGGTATCCTCCTCGGATAAAGTAGATAAAGCGGATAATAGCTTATCTTCCCCTTTACTAGTACTAGATTCGTTAACTTAGTATTTATCCTCGAAATATACCTTTTTCTCTTTCTTCTCTTCGATACGGTTAACGTAATTATAATAATAAGAATTATTACTATAGCGCCGGGAATTATCGCGGTTATATACGTCTTAGTTCTTATAGTTATAATACCCTCCTCGATCGCTATTACGATAATATCCTTAGTTATTATTACGGCGATATTCTCGGTCGTAATTACGTTTTTCTTTGCGTTTTTCCCCCCCCGAAAAGGGTTATTAGTCCCTATAATTACTACCGGATTTATAGTTATCCTATAGGGATTTAGCGGTAAGTATTTTATTAAACTTAAGATACTACTTAAGATACTTATTAATATACTCTTTATAGGACTCGATATTTTAGATCTAGTAAATTAGGATTATACGATTCTTTAAAGGCTCGAGTTCCTTTACGATCTCGATAGTAATAAAAGGGAAAATAATCTCGAGAATCGCCTTATTAATCGTAATATAGAGTTACTAGGCGAGAGAAACCTTATACTATAACTAGTAAGTTAAAGATATTATCTTATTAACCTATATATTAATAGTATATTTAGCGCTATAAAGTTCTTACTAAACCTATATAATTAGGCGGCGGAATCGCTTCTAAAAACGCTTTATAAAGTAATTAAGGGTATTAAAAGTAAGCTTTTAACGCTATTTAAAGTTTAACTCGGCTATATACTATATAAACGCGGCGCCTATAAGAAATAAAAGGTAAAACGGGCAAAAAGCGTAGGTATTATTAGATTTATAAACGTAAAGGTATTCGTAGAAGAGATTAATATTAATAAAGGCGACCTTTCTATCCTTACTAGTAATAATACCTATTCTATTAGGGTCTAGGTAGTCTAGATAGAAAGTACTAATATTATCTCTTTTTAGCCTCTTATTAATAGCTTCTTCGGAGGCCTTATCGATAGTTAGATTTACCGAAAAATCTCGTCGATAATATCTATACTCCGTAAAATCTAACTTAGATTCGGAGTCGGAGTTATTAAAAGGTACGGACTATTATCGGCGTTTACCCTATAGTATCTATCGGGAGATAGTAGCTTCTATAGTAAAATAAGCAGGTTCTTTATTAATAGTAATATATTTTTCGATAGAGGGCTAGACTAAAGCTTATCGTAAGAGCGTTTATAAGGGCTTATAATTAGTAGAATATAATTCCTTTAACTCTCCTTTATCGATAGGTATAAAGAAATCGTATAATAAAACCTTAGGCTTAAAGATATTATCCGTATAATACCTCTTAAGACGGGCTCGAATAATCCCTACTATATTAAAGTACTCGTCCCTTATACTTTTATACTAGAGTATTATATAATATATTCTAGGATAAGCGCGCTTAAAACGATAAATAGTTATATAATAGGCATTTATACGATCTAAATTATAGTTCGTAAATAAGTCTAGAGTAATTATAGTAGGTCGTTTAATAAGAAACTTATAAAAGTATAAGGCTTATATAATTATAAGTCGGAACTTATTATCCGTCTAAATACCCTAATATAACTCCTCCGTATACTCGACTAGGTTATCCGAGGTAATAAATACGGACCTTCGATACCCCTTATTTCCTATAGGCTCCGGGGACGTTTCCCTAATAATAGCGCCCTTATCTTCCGGGTCGGAGTCTGCCTTATTTATAGTACGAGAGCTAGGCTCCCCTATACTAGTACTAGGCTCGCCTATACGAGAGCTTATCCGAGAGCTAGGCTCCCCCTCTTTCCGTACGGGTCCTTTCCCCTTTCCTACGGGGGCGGAGGCGTCCTTAGCTATAATATATTTTATCTTAGTAAGGCTTATTATCTTACCGAGTCTCCTTAATTAGTCTATTATACCTATAGAACCTAAGATATTATCTAGGTTCTCTATAAATTAGATAGGCGGGGAATATAATAAGTAGTCTATAGCGTTATAAAAGTACTACGGGTCTTAAGAGGATACGATACTACTATTAAAGGGGGTCGTATAATTTATTATATATAGCTTTATAAGGACTAGCTTATAAGCCTATCCGATTATAAGGACTAGTATAAAGCCTATCTAATTATAAGGACTAGTAAGAAGCCTATCTAATTATCCGATTAGAATAATCGTAAAGTTATCGCTATAAGTAAAGTAGAATTACTACTATATAGTATACTTAGGGCTAGATTAAGATAATATAAGAGTAATAATTCTCCTCCGTACTCTATATACGAAGAGCGTGCCCTAATAGGCGGCTATAAGCCCTATAACTAAGGGCAACTATATTATATAATCCTTCCCTTCCCGATGCCTCTGTACGCTTATACGCATATTCTCCTATAGCCTCCGCATATTCTAACGAATATGCATTAGGATTCCTTAGTTATTATATTTATAGGGTTATTATTTCCGTATATTTATTATATCTTATCTATTTCCCTATTCTCGTATAATTCTCGTATTAATATTATATCGATTATTAATCGCTTTTCCTTCGTTATTCCTAATTTTACTAGATATTCGTAGAGCGAGAACGAGTTAGTATATACGATTATTTAAACTAGGCCTAGCCCGAGTTTGGTTTAAATTCGATTAAGTATTAAAATAAAGGAGATCCTAATATCGAATCTAGCTAATATCTTATATATTTCTAAGGCTAGGATAGAGCGTATTACCCGCTTATATTTAGTCGAGCTTTAGTAGAGGAGATTCCCTAAAAGTCGGAATATTTCTCCTTTTTTTATTTCTTTTTTAAGGACGATTATATATTTAATCTAGGATAAAAAATCCGCGTTATTTACGAATAATCTATTTATAAAAATATATAAGTTTATATTCTAGTACTAAACTAGGATATATTAAAGACTATATTATTAATTATCCTATTATTACTTAAAGCGTTTATTTAACCTCTTATAGTCTTTTTATACTAGTACTTAGATTTATATAATAATAAATAAATCGTAGGCTACCTTAGGTTAATAGATAAAGGTAATATAGGTACTATAAGCGTATTACTCTAGGTATTATTAGCGGAAGTCCGGCTTCTTATAATTAATAAGCGCGATTTATACCGCCTAGCCCTTTTACTAGAGTCGGATCGAAGTTAATTTAACCTCGAGTTAAGATTTATTAAAATCTATAATACTATTAGGTTAAAGGATAGCCTTAGGCTTAGTCTAAAATCTAGTAGAAATTATCTCCTTTTCTTCTAAATCGCTAAAAGCCTTAATTCTAAGGATAAGAGTATTATTAGTCTATAGGCTAATAAAACTAAATATCTAAGGTCTAAAAATCGAAAGGAGGAGGTATATATTAAATATAAATATATATATCCGGAGATAATTAAAATAGTATTCTTAGTATATCCTAAACTAATAGACTCCTATTTTTATAATCCTATATAAGGGCTTAATAACCCTAATAATCGTATCCGGGGGGTATTAGGATTTTATCTCGGTCGGAAGGAAGGTAATAATAATATATTTAAGAGCCGTTTAAGCCTAGGGATAAGCCTAAGTAATATCCCTTAGAGTAAGCTCGGAATTCGACTCGAGTTTAGCTAATACTAGCGCTAGAATTAAACGTTAATTAATACGTTAAATCGTAAAAGACTATATTAGAATCGTATTTTTACTAGTATTATTATAACTAATAATAATTAATTAAGACTTTTCGTATAAAGTATTTATTATTTTTCCTTTAACTTCCTGGATTATATATACCTAGAAGATTTATATACTAGTATACTTTATAGGGTTAAATCGTTTAAAAAAAAAAACTCCCTTATTAATAAGGTTAATAATCTCCTAGTTATTAAACGCCTTAAATAAACGTCCTAGTATAGTAATTTTACCTTTATTTTAAAGCTTAATCGAGAGTATTATATCGTCTTCCTCTTTCTAGGATATAAAGGCGGTAGCTTCCTTTCGTTTTTAAGGGACTCGGACCTTAAATCTAATTCGAGGTTATATCGAAGTCGGCTTAGAGTAAATAGGGGATTAATCCGAAATTAATAGGGTATTTTCGATATTTATAAAGAATAGGCGAATATAGGTTAATCGAAATTAGTATAGTCTATTAGGAAGTTCGATTATAATATTATAACTATTAATACGGAATAAGGTAAAAGGGCCTTACTAGCCCTATTTTTTATACTAAACCTAAACCTTACTTTATAGGGGTATATAGAAATAATTAATCGTATTTAGTCTATTTTAGGCTATTAAAGCCTTATAAACTTAGCGGGAAATAGTATACTATTAGAGGGCTATTATAGCCTTTTAAACGGCTTATACGCATTTTATTATTAATAGTATAAATAGCGATTTAGGGGTAATTCTTAGGTATACTCTAAAAATAAGTAGGGTTAGGATAAGTCTATTAGGTCTAGCCGTATTATTTACTACTTTTATAGCTATTTATAGAATTAATATCCGATTAAAGTCGTCTTAGAGTTCTTCTAAAATTACGTTAAATACTTATCGAAATAGTATATAGTATTATTTAACCTTTCTAATAGACTAATAGGCTTTTATAAGTACCTAGGTATACGAGATCCTAAGTAAGCTAATTATTATTCGAAATTCTTATAAGTCGAAATTAATCCCTATATTATAATAGATAAAATCTAGGAGCCTAAGGTAATAGTTAATCTAAATAAGTTATAGGGTAGCCTAGGTATTTTTCGCTAAAAGAGAAGGAAGGAATCTTATAGCTTAGAATACTATAGCCGTATTAATAGTATAAAGAGCTAACTTACTATTAAGCTAGAGGATATTTATAATAATTTTATAGTTAAAATCCTTATTATCGTTAATCCTAAACTTAAATCGCTAGGGTACTAAACTATAAAACTAATAGTATTTATATACCTTTAAGACTACCTTTAGGGCCTTTATCGAGGTATTATATCCGGCTTTAGTAAGAAGTTAATATAATCTTACTATAATAGGATATCTAAATCGCTAATAGATTTAATAGAGTTTATCTTCTATTAGGTTCGAAGTCGAGGCGAAGTTTAGTCGAGATTTAAAAAAGAACTATAAGTATCCCTATTTACGTATAATAGGGATCCGTTAAAAACTATAGATAAGTTTATTAAAGGTATTATTAAAAAATATACCTAGTCGATCTATATTAACTAGGTAAAAAAGGAAAGGGGTTTATATTAAAAGGATATAGAATATAATTCTTTTAATAAGAGTTATAACTATTATTAAGCCGAAAGATAAAATTACTTATATTCCCTTACCGAACTTAATAAAGGCTTAGCCTATTATCGAGGTATTAAGGAAAAGGGTTAAGATCGTATATTAAAAAGCTATAAATTAATTAAGCCTAGCGGTAAAGACTATTATAGTACTAGTATTAATTAAAATACCCTAGAAAGTTAATTTAGAATATTTATTAGAAAGTATAAATTATAATACTAGAATAGGTCGAATATTAATCTAAGAATCCGGGGTTTTAGGGGAAATTAGGGTTATAAGAGACTATATATCGGAAAAGGGTTATAGTAAAGTATTATCTATATCCTATTAATCTTAGGTCGAAGTCGAATTAATATCTATAAGAAAAAGTATTAAAGTCGTATTAGTATCCGCCGGGAGTTCTATCGTAGTCGGGTTAATATATATAAAATAATATATATATACTATATTATATAAATTATCTATTGTTTACTATTTATTAAGCGGGTTTAACTACGCCTTATTATAATAGGAAAGGTCCTTAAAACCCTCGAAATCTATAATATAAGTATCGAAGTCCGGAGTTAATCCTATAAATTCATAATACGTAATAAACGATCTTTTCGCCTATCTATATTCTTTATTTATATATTAGGTCGACTAATAACCCTATTTTTTATAAATAAAGTACTTCTTATCCTAGGATAATAATAGCTTAGGATATAAACGGGGTTATATCGAATTTAGGTCGAACTTAGGTCGAAATTAGTTAGGTTTCTAGTCGAAGTTCTATTAATATCTTCTATTAAGATAAAAGGCTTTATACTAATTATTCTAAAGGTATTAGGGGTAAGTTATTTTATAAGCTATTATAGTATTAAATAAGGAATAGAGATCCGCTATTAAAAATTTAATATTAATAGCTAGTTAAAATAGGGCGAATTCTAGTTCTAGAATCCTATAATAAGCGTTAATAAAAGTTATTTAGAAAAGAGGGGTTCTACTATATTCCTTATTAAGGGCTTATTAATAAAGGTTAAGTTTATTAAATAACTTTTAAAGAATCTTATATAATTTATTATCTAGATTCGTATTATAAATAGTTTAATACGTAATTAAAGTTTAATTTATATAATAATAGGAATAATTTATATTAATATTAAAATATTATTTAATTTAAAAGTAAATATTTATAAAAGTATAGTTTTAAGGAATATAGCTAATATAGTATTACTATACTTATCCTAAGAGAATCCGGGAAAATAATATATAGAAATTTAATAAGTAGATTTTAAGTATATAGTAAATATTTATTATTACCCTTACTTTATTATTAAGTAGGTTATAGGGTTCTTTAGAGTATATTTTCGACTTATCCTAAACCTTCGTAAATTTCGTAATTATATTAGTATTTACTAGGGTATTATTAAAGTATATAGGGGGAAGCTAATAGTATATATCTACTAGTATTTTAGGTTTTTTACTAAATTAAGATTAGTTTCTATATAAAATAGGATTAATATTAGTTCGAATTTAGGCTAGAATCCCTTCGTTTTTATCTTATATTTTATTTTATATTACCTAGAGAACTATATTATAGTATTAATATATATATAATATTAGTCTCCTTAGTACTTAAATAATAATTACCTATACTTATTATCGGGGTAAGAGCTTTAGGGTATTTTCGTTTTATTCGTTATTTAGGGTAGGATTAGTTTTTAATTAACTTTAGTTTAAAGTTATACTAATATTAGATTATATCCTAAAGAGCTTAAGGGGGAGAATAAAAGGAGGTATATAAACCTCCGGCTTAAAGTATATAATATAGTACGATTAAAAAAGCTATATAAGTAGTTCCTTAAGCTATAAAACCGCTTTAAAGAGTAGGTTAGGTTTTTCTATTATTAGTCCTAGATAGATTCCTCTCCTATTTAGGATATTTTAGAGGAATCTCTTAAGGATAATTCTTATAAATTCCTATATAAGGGCTATTTATCCTTTAAAATACTCCTAGAATATAATTAATAGTTTATATTTAGTATTATACTTACTATTTTTTATATTTACTATAAATTTTATAATATAAAGTTTAATTAGGGCTTTATCCTATATTATTCCTAGGACTTCCTTATCCTATTTCGAGAGGTCGAGGTTATACTAGATTATCTTTAGGATAATCGTATTATTAAAAAGGGCTTTAGCCTAATTATTTCCTAGTTAAGCTATTATCCTTATTCGTTCTAAAAGTAGGCTATATTTTACTAAATTCGAATTATCTCTTAATCGAAATCGAAGAGGTATTAAGTCTTATTCTTTTTAAAAAACCTAAAAATAGTTAACTATATAAAACCTAGGTTTTTACTTACTAATTATAACTTCCTTCTTTATACCGAGTAAGAGAATCTATTATCTAAATCGATCTTCCTTCCTTACTAATCTATAGTTACCTAAATTAACTATTAATTAGTATTAATTAGGCTTTATAAATATATATATAGGAGTAATAAATAATTACTAAAAAAGGGTCCTTTACTATTAGTTCTAATATTTATTTATAATAATCTATAAAAGGACTCCTTATAGTTTAAATATAAAAACGCCCCCTTTTCCCTTCCTCGTATATCCCCCTTTCCTAACTCGATATTAGATTAAGCTAAACTCGGAATCTATCCGGTATTAAGTTAATTTCGACCTAAAGTCGATTAGATATTATTCCGACCTCCTATTATTATATTATTATATTCCTCCCTTTATCTCCTCTATTTTATACCTATGCCTACGTCCTATATAATATATCCCCTATTCCTCCTAGTACTACCCTTAACTAACTCCTATATTATCCCTATTATAGCTTACGACGAGTATAACTATAGTCTAGCTATAGTATAGTCTGCGATTATAATAATATTATCTTAATAAAAACCTTTAATTATACTTATAAGTATAATTATAATAAATAGTAAAAAGAAATAATTATAAATAGCTTAAAGAATTAAATTATAAAATCGGTTTTTATATATTAATATAATATTTTATAAGTTTTCTAAAACTCTTTAATAATAAAGTATAATACCTTTTTTAAAAAAAAGTAAAATACTTATTATAAGTTTATTAGGCTTTAAATATATAATAAAGCGTTTTATCTTTTCTTCTTATTAAAAAATAACTTATAAAGAAAAAAGTATTTTATTTTTTAAGTTTTATATTTTTCTAGGGTTTATAAATAATTAATAATAAATATTAATATTTTCTTATATTTTAAAAATACTTTATATAAAGATATTATAAACTAAAAAGATAACTTTAAAGCGTTTATATTTAATTAAAAAATATATACTAATTATATATTTTTAAAACCTTATTTTTTTATTATATAACTTGTACTATTAAAAAAGCTCTTTTATTTAAAGAGTATATATTTATAGTTTAATATAAATAAAATACTTAAATATTCCCTTTTAAAGTCTTTTTAACCTTTTTATAAGGGAAAGTGTTTTAACTATATTTTGAATTTTTTAGGCTTATAAATAGTACTTATCTTTTAATATTATTAAAATACCTATAAAACTATTTATAATAACCCTAATTAAAGAAAGTAAAATACGTATAAACTATATATACTTTCAACTCTTAATAAAGTAAAGTATATTTTTTTTTGTTTTTTTTACTTATATAAGTTTATTTAAAAAGTATTAATTAAAAATCTTATTCTAGGTATATAATAGAAAAGCCTTTATAAAAATCATTTATAAGTAGATAAAAATTATAAAAATAAAAAATTTTCTATTATAAGATATAAGTCTTATTTATACTTTATTATCTTTTTAGTTTTTTTTACCTTAATTATAGTTTTTTTTATAAAAAAAATAAAGAAAAAATATATAGGTTTTTTTACCCCGTGTTTTATACTTATATATTAACCTATTAAGTTCTATACCTATTTAGTATACTAACTAATAATAAAGGTACTTTAAAGTTCCCTACTTTCCTAGAGTACTTAAGTAGGCTTAGTACTAGATAGTAGGATTATTCTTTATACCTAATTTTTAATATACTATAGATATTAAGTACTATTCTTTATTCTTCTACTTTTATAAAAATTAAGAAAACTATAGAAAAAAAGAAAAAATATATATAAAATAGGTCTTCTAAAACTCTTTAAAGGGAAATTTTATATACTTTTTTTCTTCCTTTTTATGTTTTTTCTAGTACTTTTATACTAAGTATCTACTTATTACGCGATTTTTTATATAAAATACGAGCTTTAAAAGTACCTTTTATAACCTTTTTACTAAAAATTTGTATAGAAAGACTATAAAGCTATATATAAGGAAAATAATAATATACGGCTTATTAAGAAATAGTACTCTCTAGTATACGTACCTTTATACCTACTTTTTATTTACTTATATAATAAAAGAAATATTTCCTTTAACGTTTTCTTTAATAACTTTATAATAATACTAATACTAGATATAAATATAATATAACTTTAAATTAGTTAAATTCTTTTAAATCAAGCCTTATATAGCTAAAAGTATACTATTTTAAAGCTTTCTATATAAAGAATCTTTTATAACTAACCTTTTTTAGCCTAAACGTACTATTTATCCAAAAATATCCGATTTAAAGCCTAAACCTATATAAAGCTCCGAAGCTATAAAAAATAGCCTTTATAAAGCCTATAATAATCTTACTTAAATAATTAAGAATAAATTTAAACCTATAAAACGAGAATTGTATATACTACTTAATAAAAACCTTTTAAACAAATAAATTTATACTAAGATAATATTTTTATATAAAGAGTAGAAAATACTCTAGGGTTTATTCGAAGTATAGAAAAAATAGAAACTTTTATATATAGTACTTTAAAAAATAAGGAAGATAAGTAGTTATTTTTTACTTACTTAGGGCTAAGACTAGGTTTTACTAATTAATAAACGCCTTTTTATATAATAAAAAAAAGTATTATATTATTTACTTATACGTTATAATATAAATAATAGAGTAATAGAGTAGAAAATATAATTATAACTTTAATACCCTAGTAATAATTAGTAAAGAATCTTATAAATTAAAAGTATCTATTAGTATTTTTATTATAAGGTTTTTAAAAAAAATATAATAAAGAAATAGATTATAAAAAGTCTAGTACTAATATAATAACTTTATTTTTATTTAAGTAAAAAGTAGAATTTTTATTCTATTTTTATAATATTTTTAGAAT
Organism: Ophiocordyceps camponoti-leonardi (nom. inval.); assembly: GCA_003339455.1. Classification (NCBI taxonomy): domain Eukaryota; kingdom Fungi; phylum Ascomycota; class Sordariomycetes; order Hypocreales; family Ophiocordycipitaceae; genus Ophiocordyceps; species Ophiocordyceps camponoti-leonardi. Next base: position 38,715 of record PDHP01000062.1, read on the forward strand.
AATACTATTTATACCCGGATATTTCTCTATTTATACCTAACCTATACTACCCTACTCCTCCCCCCCGTATACCCCCCTACCTAATTTAGGTATATAGGTATACGGACCCCGGGAGTAGGTCTATACTTAGGCTATAGCTTATAACTATAAGGAAAAATTTTCTCTTAGGTATTAGGGCTATATAATATAACCCCTATATATATAAAATATTAATTTCTAAGGCTATTACTATTGCTATTACTATAGATCTAAATATCCTACTTAATACGTATAATCTACCGAATTCCCCTAATTATTCTACGCTTTTCAAAGCGCCCTTTAACCCTATACCCTTACTACCGCCCTCGTAGGAATTTAATTCCTATAATATACTTTACGACTTCCTATAAACCTTCTATCGTAAGAGTAGTACTACCCTAATTAAGTAATCTAATAATAAGAAGAAGGAGATTAATAATTAGCTTATTCCTACGCGAATTGTTATTAATACTATTAATAATACTATTACTATTTTTTTTAATTAAAGAGATTATACTAGCTATATAGCCGGAAGAATAGTTAGACCGCCTAATCTCGCGATTTATCGCTTGCGATTGCTTTTTATTATAGATTTAAATAAATTAGCCTTTAATCCTATACTTTTAATCCTTTACCTTTAAGCCCGTATTTCTAAGCGTGGATTTTTGTATACCTATAGCCTAAGTACGGACCCTTCTTCTATAGGCCGTATACCTATATACCTAAATTAGGTAGGCGGGTATACGGGGGAGCGGGGTAGGTAGTATAAGTTAGGTATAAATAGAGAAATATCCGGGTATAAATAGTATTACTCTATTTTTATAAGTTTTAAAAGCTATTAGTAAGAAAAGTATAAAAATATTAGTAAAATACTATTAAGTAAAAAAATACTTTTTTATATTTTAAAAAAGACCTTTAAAGGTATAAATTATACTTAATCTAAACTTTAGACTATATAAATTTAAACTATTTTTTTATTATTTTTTTTTAAATTTATATTATATTTTTTCTTCAGGGTTTAAAATCCTACCCTATACTAATTCTAAGAATTACTAATATTTTTATAATACTTAGTATAATTAGATTAAAAATAAAAAAAATACAATAAAATAGTATAAAAAAAGAAATTCTTATATTCTAGTTTTTAGACTTATAAAGCGTTTTTTAGGTAGAAAAAAATAATCTTATTTTTTCCTTTATTTTTCCTTATTTTCTTTTTTTTCTATATATAAAATCTAGTAAGAATTATAAATTCTTTTTTAAAATTTATAATTTCCCTAATAAAGGCTTAAAAATAAATTAAAAATTCTTATTAGTATATTTAAAGCCTTAGAAAGGTAAAAAGATTTTTATTCTTTTTTAAACTATTTTTCTATAATTAAAAGTAATAAACTAAGTAGAATACTTCTTTAATATTTAGGTTATTAATAAAACTAATTTTTTATACTTTTAAAAAAATAAAGGAAAATACTATAAGGTTATTAGAAATCTTTTCTAATAAGTCTATATTTTTATTTGTTTTATTATTCTTATTATAGTATTTTATAAAATCTAGAATAAAAAAGGAATAAATAAATATATAGGGTAAAGAATCTTTCCTTATTTTTGAAAAAGTTAATTATTACCTAATTAGAATAGAAAAAAGTTATATTCTAGGTTATTATCTAATCTATTTAAAACTTGTTTTTTCTGTTTTAAGAAAGTAGGGTACTTTTTTAGTATTATAAAGCTCGAAGAAGTATAAAACCTTTCTACTCTATATTAAAACTAATATACTTTCTTAAATCTAATACCTAAAAGAACTATAGTAATTAAACGAAAATACTTAAAAAATACTATTTCTCTACTATAAGTACTAGAAGATTTAGTATTTCTTACCTACTTACTTATTATACCGAAGTTCTACTATCCTAGTTATAGAAAGTCCCTTTTTACTATATTTAACTTTTCTTCTTTTTTTTTCTTTTTTTTTCTTTTTTTTTCTATTTTTTACTAGTAAAAACTCCTTTATTTACTATCTAAATTGTATAAAAAAATACTATTCTTAAGCTTATTTTCTTTTTTTAGACTTAAAGTCTTAACTTCCTAATTATTATAGATTATATATTTTATAAGCTATTAAAAACTTTAGCTTTATCTAGAATTAACTTTTAAAAAATTATAAAATTCTTAAGGCTAGGGCTAGAGCTAAGGCTAAGGCTAAGGCTAAGGCTAGGGCTAGGGGGGGCTTAAGGAGGGTTATTACCGGGCTAAGTAGGGCTTCCTCATTTTTAGCTACCTTTCCCCCCCCTAGTTTAGCTTTTTAATAATTATTTATTTTTAAAAAAAAAAACTAAAAAAAGTAAGTTAGAAAAATACGAAATATAGTAAAGAAATAATAAAAAATATCCTAAGTTTATTACTAATTATTAATTAGGAAAAAAAATTAAAAATAAAAAAATCCGGAGAAACAAAACTAATTTTATAATTATAAAAGAAAATTAGCCTAAATTTAAATTAGGACCTAATTCCGAAGTTAAGTCCTAAACTTTCTAAAGAAGGCTATTTACTTATAAGCTTTTATTTATTAATTTAACTTATTCTCGCTATATTTTATATAATTATATAAAATAAGTTATTTAATATCTATAAATTTTTAATTCTTTTTAAGTAACTTAAAATAATTATGAAAAATATTTAAGTATACTCTTAAATAGTATATGTTTTCTAATTTAAGCTAGTATTATAAGCTTGCCTATAAAAGTATAGCTTATAGTTATAAAAGTAAAAAATAAGGTAGGAAATATAATAAGTTTTATTTATTTTTTAAAATACTAAAAAATACTAATTATTATACTAGAGTTATAAGAGGAAAAACCTAACTTCTTCTAAGTCTTTTAAGCTAAAAAGTATAATAGCTAGATAATAAGTAAATATATTAAGGCACTCTATACAAAGATTCTAAGCTAAAGAAGAGAAGAAGGAAAAGAGGAAATAGAAGAGGGGATCCTACTGCCTTTATACGCGGGTAGCGAGGTTTAGATTATATAATAGGTACTCGGGATAGGTTTCTCCGAGGTCCGCGTACGGGGTTTATAGCTACCGAGGTAGTTAGCGCGTAATATTACCCCCTAACTAAGGCCTTAATATACGTATTAAGGTTAATACCTATAGGTATATACTACCTTTCCTATAAAGGCTATATTATTATTATTATTATTATTTATATAGTCTTCGTTTATTATTATAGCTTTAATCTAATATTATAAGTTAATAGGAGGCCCTAGTATATTTAGCTATTAATTATAATATTACTTAAGTATTATTAGCGTATACCGGAAGTTTCTTACTAGATACTATATATTATCGGGATTATAGCCTTACTAGGTAACCTAATATTCGAGTCTTTATTATTACCCGGTAACTCTACTCTATAAGATATAGTCGACTTCCTATTCGGGCGTACTATTAATTTTATTAGACTCTAGAGGCGGTTATATTTAATTAGGTAGTAGGTTAATAATAGCTTTCCTTAGTCGATTAGCGTAGAAAAGATTCGTTATTTTATAGTTATCTAGTAGATCTAGTATATAGTTATACCCCTTTTTAGTAGTAATAGTAAAAGGGCCTGATTATTATATATTTAGTCGAATAATTAGGGCGATTATACTAAATCCTTTTTTATTAAGAAAAACCTTATTATTAGTCGTAAAATCTATAGGCTAATACTTCTTATTAACTTACTATTTTTATTACTTTTAGGCGTTTATCGAAGCCTATTAAGTATACTATTATACCGCTTATACTCGTTATATTAAATCCCGTATAATAGTTATAGGTATTAAGTAGTCCTATAACTATACGCTAATATTAATTAGGAGCGGGTTCTATAAGCTTTTGCCTAGTATTATAGTTAATAGGGCTATATTAATTAATACGTATTAGGAGGAATTATACGTAAAGTCGAGGGCTAGTAGGAAGTCGCTTTAATTATCCTAATACTTCCCGACGTAAAATTATAGGTATTAGTCTAGGTACTAATTCGTAATTTTAATACTCCCTTATATTTAAGGGTAAAGAGTACTATTATACTAATACTTTATTCTAGTTAAATAATTAATCTTAGTAAGAAATACTAATATAAAGGGCTTAGTATTATTTATAATCTAGATAAAAAGTATTCTAAAGAAGTAATATAGTAAGCGGAAATAATATACTATAAGGATCTCTATAGTATTATTCTTCTTACTAGGTAGTATAACGATAATCCTATTAAGCTTATAGATAAAGGTCTAAACGTAGTTATACCTATAACGATCTTATAGTATTATTTTCCTATTATAAGCTATATACTCCTAAACGGAGGTTAGGATTAGTAGTAGGTAAAGGAGTCTAGGGGTCTTATTACGAGGGATCTTATTCTTTTAGTAGTTATAATAGTTATAAATATAGCGATAAACGTTTTATTTTATATTCGGCTAGTAATAATCGTATTATAAGAGCTTAAGCGTTTTATTCTAGCCGCCGTATATAAAAATCGCGGGCTTATAAATAGCCTAGATAAGGATAATCTATAGAAAAATACTATTAGTTAACTTCTTTAATACAATTAGTTAACTCCTTTATTAGCTAAAGCCTTATATTATATTCTTTTATTAGATTAGGTTAACTAAGTCTATACTTATAAGCGCGGTTTCTATACTAATTATAATAAAGCTAATAATTAAGGGGACTAGGCTAAGGGTTATAAGTAGGTCGAATCCGAGCTTATTTAGTAAGATTATACTAAAGGTATACTTTTCCTTTTTCTAGGCTTTAATTATCGGAAGTTCTATAGTCTTCTAAAATAAAGTATTAGCTATTATATTTAATCGGCTAGGGTAATAAAGGAAGTATATATCGAATTAAGCTAAGAAGTTAGACTAATATACTTATTAAATAAATAAGAGCCTTTTTATTATAAAGTAAATAAAAGCCTTATAATCGGTAATAATATTAAACTTCTACCCTAAAAGCTTAGGATAAAAGTACTCGAGGCTTTATATTATTATTAAGAACTATTAGTCTTAAATTAAATAGGCTTATTTAGTAGGGGTTATAGTCTTAGAGAAAAAGCTAGTAGATTTTTAGGTTTTATTATTAGGCTATTATTATTAAAGAACTCCGGTAATAGTATTATAAGAGGTATTAATCTCGAGATAAATCGGAAGCTTAGGTTAAAAGAAGGTAAGGATAAGAGTTTTTATAATAAGCTTTTTTAGCTAGGTAAAGGCTTTATATTAGTTAGGTTTAAGAGAAAACTCCGAGTCGTTTTTTAGTAAATAGTTTAGAGGTTTAATAGTATTATTAGTATAATAATAAAAAACCCGAATAAAATTATAAAGGCTAAGAAAAGAATATATAGCCTTATAATTATAAAGGTCCTTAAATTTCTAATCGGAGATTACTTATACTTTATAGGGGCTAATACTAAGCCTAAGGCCTATTTTTAGTATTATACTAAGGTAGTTAACCTTAGTAATATTAAACTAGGATTTTTTAATATCTCCTTAAAGATTCGCTTAGTATAAGTACTAGATAATCTTACGAGTTTTTTACTAGTAAACCTTTTCTTTATTATTATTTAAGTAGATTAGTATATTATTTATATAGGTATTAGTATAGCGGTTTAATAGATTATAAAATTATATATTAATAAAATTGTAGAATTAAGCGGGCTTAATCTTTAAGCTAAAGGGGAGGACTTTTTAATAGTATATACTAAATTTTATACGGAATACTATTAAATACTCGGAATTAGGATTAAAGTAGAGTCGATAAAAGGCCTAAATAATATTAATCTTAGAAAAGTATTAGGTAGAATAGTATTAAAAGGTAGTATCCTTTAAAGAAGGTATAGGTAAGACTTAGCCTTTAAGGTAGTTATTTATCTAATAATAGTTAATATAAAATAACGGGCTATTAAGTAGGGCTTTAGCGTAAAAAGGATAAAAGTAGTATAAGGATTAGTATTAGGCTCGAGAAATCTAATCTTTTTTAGGTAGTCGATAGTCTTTTTCTTTAATAATAGGTATTTAACCGGTATTCTATACGTAGGAGGGCTTGTTAGATTAAGGGGCTTATTAAGCTTAAGTCTAATATTATAACTAGGATAATAGTCTACTAGGGTATACGTTTCCTTCTTATTAAAAAAACCCTTAAGGTACGAAAGGGCTAAAGGAATTATACTATAGACTAGGGCGATATATTCCGGGTTTTTGCCTATTAGGAAAGGAATCTTCTAACCTTTATAAGTAATATTCTCTAGGCTTAGGCGGGTAATCCCTACTATAAAAGGGTTAGGACTATTATTATTATCCTTAAGGGGAATTAGGGTAATTAGTATTAATAGTTCTAACTCCTCCTAATATTTCCTATAGGGGTTAGCTTAAAGGGTTATAATTAACTTCGCCTAGAGTAGTAAATCGTTTAGTATTATAGTATTAGGGTTAGGATTAGTTGGGTTATCGGGTTAGGGTACTATAGTTTTTTCTTCGGGGGATTAATCGGGAAGGTAATATTAAGGTTAGTCTAAGAATATCGTAGAATCTTATATTAGCGCTTATTCTCCTTTAAAAGCTTATTCTAGCGTTCTATATTAGCCTATATAACCGGGTTAACCTATTAGCTTCCTAGGGGTAAGCCCTATAAAATAATAAATAAAGAGTATTTAGCGAGGGCTAGTAGATTCTTAGGCTATATAATCTTATAGGTAAAATAATCGAAGAGGAGGTATTTCTCGGCTATTTAATAAAGTCTAATAAAAATATCCTAACTATAGTTAATTACCTAGAATATTTTCTAAGGAAATAAGTAGTTATTAATTATAAGGGTTATTATAAAGTATAAATATATAATACTAATATTATAGCCTTAGAAATTAATAAGAAGGATTAGGCGGGTAAAGACGAGTTTAATACTAAGGCTTTTTATAGCCTTCTTAGTAAATCGGCAGGATATAAGGAGGCGGGTATTTACTCTAGTATTATAGAAAGTAAAAGCTCGGAGACTAATACTATTAATCTAAATTATACTATTAATAGTAAAGGATTTCCTTAAACTTTCCTTTTTAAATAATACTTTTAAGATTATTATAAAGACTTTTAATAGCCTTAGTCTTTTCTCGACTCCTCGTTATTAGAGTTCTTTTTCTTATTTATAAATAGTATACTTAATTACTAGAAGCCTATAACCTTCGGTTAATCTAGGTAATCCTTAGCCTAATAACCCTTCTTATTATATATAAAATAAGTATTATTATCTTAGTAAACTTTCTTTTTAGCCTTAGAATTTCTTTTTAGCCTTAGAAAGGGCCTAGCCCTTTTTCTTCGAATTAATAGGCTATTTCTCCTTTTTATTAGTAACTAAGGAATTATTATAAGGAATACGCGATTAGGGCTAGGGGTTTTAAATATTCGGCTAATAATAAAAAATAGTATTCTTAATAGTTTTATAGTATTCCTCGTAGGGAATACGATTATCCTTTAATAGCCGAAGAAAACTAGGGTTAAGGTTATTAAGGAGGCGTTTTAAAAGGGTATATTTTAGTTAATCCTCGGATACCTAAGCTTTAATAGCTAAGTTATTAAATTCTATAATAAACTACGAAATATCCTATTTACTAGTAAGAGAAAAGTATAGCTTTTAAAAATAATTAATAAATTCCTTAAACTTATTTAGGTTATTAAAGGCGGATTCTAAACTCTAGATTATTCCGGCTAGGTAGGAGTATAAATAATCCTCGGATTTATAATAGGTTTCTAGGGTTTTCTACGCCCTCCTATTAAGGCTTTAAAATAAAAATAATATATAGTCCTATTTATCGTAGAAAATCGTTTAATTAGTATATATTTTATCTTTAAATTTAATTAAAAAGGTACTAAACTCTTCCTTTTTATTAATAAAAGTACTAATATCCTTATAGTAGGATTTAGCGCTATCCGAGTACGCGGGGTTAGGGTTACCTATAGTTATAAAGTCTTTTTATATAGTTTTACCGGTAGTTATAAAATTAGTAAAGTACCTTCCGAAAGCTATAAAGGCCGCCTATTAGGAAATATTAAGGCTAGAATTATTAATATAGTATTACTAGGCAAACTCCGCTCTTATAATTATTATCTCCGCGAATAATACTTAGATATTAAGTTAATTTAAGGAGGAGGACGCTATCTTAGATAGGCTCTCTTCGGGGTCTTCTATTAAGAGTAGGGGTATTTAGGCTAGGTTTAGTCGCTCTAGTCCTTAAGAGGCGGGTAAGGGGTTTTAATCTAATTCTTTTACCGAGGATTTCTACTAGAGAGTCTTTAAGGTAAGTCTAGTAGAGTAATAGACTTCTCTATTAATTATAGGGGTTTAATTCTTAGTCTTTTATAATATTTTCTATTTCTATAAAATATAAAAGGGAATACGTATTTATTAAACGCTTATTAACGAGGAAAATAAGCTTAGAATAGTATAATAACTAGATAATAAGTAAATATATTAAGGTATTCTATATAAAGATTCTAAGCTAAAGAAGAGAAAAAGGAAAAGAGGAAATAGAAGAGGGGATCCCGCTACCTTTATACGCGGGTAGCGAGGTCTAGATTATATAATAGGTACTCGGAATAGGTTTTTCCGAGGTCCGTATATAGGGTTTATAACTACCGAGGTAGTTAGCGTATAATAAAAAGTAATACCTTACTTTTAATTCGAATAAAGCTTATAAGAGGATTCTTAATTTTCTTTTATAAAATAATATTTTTTTAATATTATTACTTTAGACTTGTTTTTAAGTCTTTTTTCTTTTTATAACCTATAAGTTATTTTTTTTATTTCTCTTTCTAGTTATTAATTAATAATTATATTTAAGAATTATTTATAACTCTATTTAGTAAAACTTAAAGAATTATTAAATAATAAGTTTTTAAAAAAAATAAGTTTTTTAAATAATAAGTTTAATACTTATATTAAATAATAGGGGTCTTTTTATTTTATATTCGATATTTAGACTTTTAATACTTAGAATACATATATAAGTATTACTCTAATATATATTTCTAGTAATTATTAGTTAAATTACTTATTTATTAATAAGTTTTCTTTTTTATTAGTTTTTTACTAATTTAAAAAGTACTAATTAAAGTTTCTAGGCTTTTATAAGCTTTCTAAACGCTATATAGGCGTTTATAATCTATAAGAAGTATTATTAGCTCTTAGCCCTTATCCGGCTATAAATTATTCGACTATTTTTAGGTAAGTTTTTACTTATTTTAGAATTCTAGCTTTTTACTTACTAATTCTTTATTAGTTTTATAAGGGATAATACTAGAAATAATAATACCTTTATAGTATCTTATAAAAAAGCTTATAAAGGCTTACTAAATAAAGAATTCCGGGGTAATATATATATTATAGTATATATTATTAACTTAATAGTATAAGATATTTTAAAAACGTTTATTTTATTAGCTATAAACGACTCCTTACTTTTAAGTTATATTAATACTAATTAAATAGCTTTAGAAAATAATAATATAAAGATTTAAAGTAAAAATACGAATTTTTCTAGTAAGTAATTAATTATTATTTTTTAACTAATTTATTAATTTTTCTAGTACTTATAAATCGGCTAAAAAAGATTATAATAATTTTAAAATATAATTTAAAGCCTAAAAAGATATTTAAAAAAGGGCTTTAAAGAGCTAAAGACCGGGGAAAAATCGTAGAAGAAACTAAAAAAGAAAAAGTTTCTTTAGGTATTTATTCCTTTTTTATTATTTTTTATTTATTCTAATTATTACTTTTAGATAATATTATACGCTAGAACTTTACCTATTTTATACTAGAAATAGCTATTTTCTTAAAACCGGCTATTTAGTATACAATTAATAACTTAGCTAATAAAGAGCTTAAAAAAAGTAGTATAATTTATACTAAATAGGAAGTTTTAGCTAATTTAAAAACGCTTTTCGAAGTTTTTGTATAATTATTTACTAAACTTTAAGGCTTACTTTATATTACGATATTAAAAGCTTTATTATATATTTATTAAATATATAAAAAGCTTAATAACGTATTAATTAAATACTAGATTATAATTAAAAATATAAATCTTAGCTTAGGTTTAGTAGATTCTACTACTAATTTCTTTAGTTTTTTTTACTAATTATATTATAATTAATCGAATTATTATAGTATTTTTATAAATAGTATATAATAAGGGAAAATTAAACTAGATAAATACTTTCTAGTAATAATTACCCGGTTTAACTATAAAGATTTTAATATTTACTTTTTTAGTATTCTCCTAGATCTATAACTTAAAATAACGTATTTTAAAGAAAATTAGCTTCTTTATTTTTATCCCTTTATTAAGAAGGGCTTTATAAGGGATTTTAAAAAAGAATATTTTATATAAGTAATTTGTTTTATATTATTTTACTTAATTACTAGTTTTTTTATAGGTTAAAAGAGGAAATTAGTAGTAATACTATTAATTCTAGGGTACTTAGCCCTATATAATTAACCTATTTAGATAATTCCTTTTTAATAATTATTAAACAAAGCAGCCCTTACAAGGTCCCTTAACCTCGTTACAGTCCCTATAGTTATACAATGGATCCACTTTCGGACCTCACGATCCCTTAATACGAAGAATCGCCGGATCTAACGACTTATATTATATTATAGTCTTTACCTTTATAATAACCATTTAATTATACGATTTAGGGTTATCTCGTAGATTCTATGGATTCCTTCGGCCTCGTTATACGACCCTTCGGTTATCCCGTACGACCTTACGAGAAGATAATAGATTAGTATAGAATCGTTAGAAAGCTCTTCTCTTCTTCTTCTATATTCTAGATTAAAAGAAGTATTTACAGTTACTAGACACAAGAAACGACTAACTCCAAAAATTTTCCCTATAAAAAGTAGTACTGTTTACTTATATAAGCCATAAGAATTCTATAATAGAACTATCTAATAAATAAAAAATACTATTAAATACTTTACAAGCTTTTATTCTATTATATATAAATATAAATTTAGTTTTTTATATATTTATATAAGATAAAAGTATTTTTAGAAAATAGGTAATTTTATCCTATTTTTAAACCCTATTAAGAAAAAGATTTTTTAAAAGACTAAAAAAATATATATAAAGTTATTATTATGTTTTTCTTATTATATATTAGTATAAATATAAAATAAAACTCTACTTTATTTTATAAAAAAATCTCTTATTTTATTATAAATTTTTTAAAAAAAGTCGATATTTTTTCTTTTTTAAAATAAAAATCGTTTTTAAAAATATATTTATATTATCTTATATAATTATTATAAAATAATAATAAAAGTCTTTTTAAAGGTAAAAGAGGCTAAGCTATACGCTATATAGCTTATAGGTTTTTAAGTACTAAAATAGGCTCTAAATAAAAGATAGAAAACTAATTCTTATTTTTTCTATAGAAAAAAAAGTTGGTCGTTTCTTTTGCCACCATACTGTATATATAAGTAGTTAGATTAGTAGCTCTATAGATAGAGAGTTAAAAATAATAATTATATAGAGCTTACCCTAACCTTATATAAAGTATTAATCCCCTTACTCTCTATCTTTATTCCCTCTCCTTATATATAAAGCTTTCCCTAATCCCGATAGTTATAAGCCCGGCTTACTAAGCTTTTAACGATTCGTTTAAAGGTATTTATAAAGTAATAAGTATTTAAAAAATTAATTAAAACCCTAATTATTTTTTAGAATTAGAAAAACCCTAAACTACCTTTTAAATCCCTTCTTATAGGGAATAACCTATTTTATATAATAGAGAAACCTCTTAATTACGTTTAAATTAAGCTCCTTCTTATAAGGAGAGACTTTTCGTAATAGTACCTTATAATTAATAAACCTAATAAAATTAATAAGACTAATAAAATATATTTATAAAGGTAAACCTAATACCGGTTTAGAAATAAACCCTAGAACCTTTTAATTAAAGCTTATAAACGTAGATCGAGGGTATAAATAATAAAAATAACTAATAATACTACCCTTAATACTTCTATTACCCTTCGGGGGCCTAATAACTAGAAGAAGTAGATTAGTATTATTTAAAAATATACTAAACTATACGACCTTTAGGTTTATATCGACCTAGAATTAATAAACCGAGTTCTACTAGTCGAGCCTACGGTACTACTAGAGCTCTTAGACGAATAGATCCTTTAAGTAACTATTAATAATACTATTAAGGCGTATAAGATTTAAGTCTCGATATACTAGTACCGACTCGCTACTTATAAGACTAAAATAAAAGTATTTATAAAGATCTAGGAGTTTATCGTAAAGACTAATAGTACGTATTATAGCTCTATTACCTACGAGAATAATATAGTTATAGAACTTTAGACTTTATATAACTATATTAAGCCCTTAGTATAAATTAGGTAATATAAAGTACTTAATTAGTACTATAAGGTACTAAAGGTACCCGATAGAATGAAGATTACCTTTTAGGTCTTAAAGTACTAGGAGGCCCTAACCGAGATTAGCCTCGAATTACTCCCTAATAATAATAGGATCCGAATTACGATAGTATTCGTTAATACTATTAAGGAGGTTAACCCCGAATTTTATAACTACTAGACGAATAGAATCGAAGAACTTATAAACGATAGTACTATTACTAAACCTATTATCCTAAACGGATACGAAATTAGTAATTAGTTCGAGAAAATTACCCCTTTATCGAAGCTATCCTAATAGCGTACTCTAATAGCCCTTACTATATAGAAAGGAGAGAGTAGTAATAGGCTAAAGCTATAATATATATATAGAAAGTCCTACTTCTTCGGTAACTACTTTTATTAGAATAAGGGTATTAGGCCGACTAAATAAAAGCCTAATTCTAACGTTATTAAGAAGATAAAGGCCCTTATTAAAGACCGACCTTACCTTAAGGAATTAGTAGAAAAATTAATCGCTATTATTAATTAGATTAAAGATAAGAAAAAGGAGGATATCCCTATAGTCTTAGCGGTTACGATAGCCTTCGTAGCTAATATAGGGCTAGCTAATTAAATAGATCCTAGGGCCTATCCCTTTTACTAGTTAATTATTATAAATATAGGGGCCGACGATTATATATTCTACGAGCTTTTACTTTTTATAGAATATACGCCCCTAGTAAAGCCCTATTAGGTCCTCTCGGGCTCTAGATTCCTCCCTCTTTTAGGAAAAGGGATTATCGAGTTCCCTATTAAAAATAATAATACCTAGAAGCTTATAAACATCCTTTATATCCTTAATTTTTATTATAACGTAGTTTCCGGGTACTAACTTCGAAAGGCTTAAATCGACTAGAGCCTTCTTAATAGTATCGTTCGTATTAATAAACGCTAGGTATATTAGACTACGATTATATATAAGTAGGCTATATTATACTATTACTAAAATAATTATATACTGCTTATAGTAGTAGTAGCTATAATAGCGTTAGATAATAATAATAATAATAATAGTAATAGCTTTAATAATACTATAATTCTTTATTAACGATTTAGTTATCCTAGAGCGGTTATTCTCTAATAAATCTCGGGGGGTAAACCTACCCCTCTTACTATTAACTACGAGCTATATTCCCTCGTAAAGGCGAAATATTTAATTAAGAGAATACTATTATCATCCTAGGCCGAAAGACCTTTTTAAAGGCTTTATTTTAACCTCTTCCCCTATAATATATTGTATAATAGGAAGATAATAGCGCTTATAGCTATCGATAATTATATAAAGGTTATATTTTACTTCCTATTAGCTAATACTACGATAGTAATACTAGTCCATATATTAAAGGTTCTTATAATATTTATTAAACGATAATTTAATCTCGAAATTATAGTCCTCTACTATAATAATAACTATAGGCTATAGTTAGGCTACGATAACTAGATCGAACGTAATAGTATCTAAGATAAGATAATAACGCCCTATACCTTAGCCTAAAACGGCCCCGCCGAACGCGCTAGGGGGGTAGTAGGTATAAAGGCTAGAGCTATAAGGATCGGGGCGAACCTCCTAAAGTCCTTATAGCCCGAAATCTAGAAAGCGGTAACCTATATTTATAATAGGACTCCGAATAGGATAATTAAATAGTCTATACTACTTAATAAGTTATACGATTAGCTTAAGGATTATAGTAAGGAATAAGTAAGCTATATAATTAATATATTATATTTAAGGGTATATAAGTACCTTATATACCCTCTTATAAGATAAGCCTAATAGTCTATATATAAACGGGATCTACGAATAGAACCCTATACCGAGAAAGGCTTCCTTATAGGCTATAATTCTAATAATATTTTTAGGATTTAAATCCCGGCTAGGTATAAAGTTAAACGAATTAAAGATATTATATTTAACGAAGTATACTTCTATAATAATAAATACGAATAGGTATAAGAAACCGAGGATACTATTTACTTTTTAGAATATATTAATAATACCGAAGACCCGGACCCGTTAGCTATAGTAGACGATCTTATAATCGTAGGAACTTACCGACTCGTAAATATAGCCCCGGAATTATCGGATTAAATAGATATAATTATAGCTAATAACTCTAAGGAGCTTTAGGAGGAGCTCTAGGGAGATACCGGAAATACCGACGAATCGGCTAATATTCCCTAAATAATACGGGAATATACTATTAAGACTTAGGGTTTTCTAACCCCTAAACTAGAGATACCCGATACCTAGTAGGCTTAATAGAAAGGAGATTACTAGGTATAATTCGAAGTCTAAGTCCTTATACCTATAAACCTAGAGGATTATAAGGATTATATAGGAATCGACTATATAGCGGCGTTTTATATAATAGCGTTCGATATATAGAAAATATAATTATACTAGAGTACTATTCTGCCTACTCTATATAATTAGAGAGATATAGTAGGCTATTTATTCTAGGATAAATTTAAAGAAATAGCGAATAAAGAATTTTAGAAGCTAATCGATAAAAATATATTCGAACTACTCTATCGTAATTAAATACTTCCCGAATATAGGAGAGCCCTCCCTTTTATATAGGCTTTCTAGTATAAATTTAATAAAAACGGGTACTTAGCTAAGTATAAGTCCCGCCTATATATTCGAGGAGACCTATAATAACCGTCTAATAAAAATATATACGTAATAACCCTCGTAGCTCGTAACTTTAGGCTTATAATAGCGCTAATAACTAAATTCGACCTAGAGTATATTTAATTAAACGCTATAAATACCTTCGTTAATATAAAAATCGACGAAATAGTATATATCGAGTACCCCGAAGGCTTCCGAAGATAGGGTTAGGTCCTACGCTTTAAGAGAGCATTATATAGGCTTCGATAATCCCTAGCCCTATAGTAATATAAATTTACTATTATTATAACGAAGTTAGGACTAAAAAAGTATACGAATAAGCCTTATATTATAGTTTATTCTAACTTCCTAGTCTTCTTTTTTGTAGACGATATCGTAATCCTATTTAGGAAAGACTATAAGAACGATATTTAAGACTTTATTAAACGACTCTCTAATGTATACGAACTTACGTAACTTGGCGAGATTAAATAGTACCTTAGGATTTATATTATTAAGGACCGATAGTAAAGACGTATATAGCTTAACTAAGTAGCCTATATCGAGTAGATTATTACTTAGTTTAATATTATAAAAAGTAACTCCTATAAGGGGAACCCGTTTCCTAGTAATTAGTTATAGAAGGCAACCGAATAGGCCTCGCTATAGTAAGTCCTTACCTATTAGAAGAGGCTTAGATACGTTAATTTTATAATTAATACTATTCGACCGGATATCTCCTTCGCTTATAGTAAACTTAGCGAGTACCTATATAACCCTATAGTAAAGTATACTTAGGTTATAGACTAATTAATCTAATACTTATACGCTACTAGGTTCCTTATTATCGAGTTCTATAGAGATTTAACCGAGATTAATATTTAGTATTATAATAACGAAAAAATCTAGATTACCTTAGATATAGCCTTCGCCGATAATCCGGATAGCCGAAAGTTAAGCTAAGGATACCTTATTAAGCTCTTTAGTAGCCCTATCTAGTAGGTAGCGAATAAGCAGGCTATAGTTACGACTTTATTTATAGAGGTAGAGCTCCTTATGTTTACTTAGGCTATAAAGGAGATAGTTAACCTCTTCCGCCTTTTTAATAGATCGATCTATAGCTTAACTAAAAGCTAATAATCGAGTATAATAATAAGTAAACGATTCGACTCGTTATAATAAACGTACCCTAGATTAAGACCGCCCTTAAGTACGTTAACGTCTATAACGCCTAGGTATAATAAGCTTTCTTCGAGGATTACTTTAATATAACCTACGTTAATACGAATTATATAATCGCCGATAGACTAACTAAGGTACTACCGGGCTAGCTCTTTGCCTATTTTATTCGATAACTTAGTCTCGTTTTAGTATAGCCTCTTATTTAGTAAGGCTAGTATATAATATATACGATACGGTAGGAGCCGCTATAGTCGCTCCTAGGGGGGTATATTAAATAAAGCAGCCCTTATAAGGTCCCTTAACCTCGCTATAATCCCTATAATTATATAATAGATCTACTTTTAGACCTTATAATCCCTTAATACAAAGAATCGCCGGATCCGGCGATTTATATTATATTATAGTCTTTATCTTTATAATAATTATTTAATTATACGATTTAGGGTTATCTCGTAGATTCTATAGATTCCCTCGGCCTCGCCGTACGACCCTTCGGTTATCCTATACGACCTTGCGAGAAGATAATAGATTAGTATAGAATCGTTAGGAAGCTCTTCTCTTCTTCTTCTATATTCTAGATTAGAAGAAGTATTTATGTATAAGTAGTTAGATTAGTAGCTCTATAGATAGAGAGTTAGAGATAATAATTATATAGAGCTTACCCTAACCTTGTATAAAGTATTAATCCCCTTACTCTTTATCTTTATTCCCTCTCCTTGTATATAAAGCTTTTCCTAATCCCGATAATAATTAATAAAAAAGCTAAAGAAGAGGAGTTTATAGCCTATTTAATAAAGCCTTTTTTTTAAAAAAGAAAGTAAGTATATACTTTTATTAATAATTATTTTTATTTTTTATTAACTTATTTAATTTCTAGGACTCTATTTTAGACTATTAGAGATAATCTAAGGAAAGATTTCCTATTTTAGCTATTTTAATCCGCTACTATTTATTAATTTCTATAACTTTAGTACTTATAGAAAGTACTTTCTCGATTAATAATAACCTAATTACTAAATTCTGAAGCTAGTTAAATTTAGAAACTATTAAAAAGCTTATATTACTAAAAAAACTAGAAGAAATCCTTACTAGATTTAAAAAAGGAATATAAGGAAGAAAACTAAGAAGAAAACTAAGAGGATTTTAAATAGTTTTTTATTAGTTTTTTTACTTAAGTTTACTTAGGTTTTTCTAATAAAATAACTATTTTTATTATTATTATATTTTTAAAGCCTTTTATCTATACTATAATTTATAAACCTAAACGTATTATATATATATATATTTTAAAGGCTATTATTTATTATATAACCTAAGAGTATTATTATTAATTTTTTATTATTATTTTTAAAATTATATAGAGTATATATTTCCCTTATAACTATTTTTTATAGCCTTTAAACTTATTTAAGCTTATAATATAATAAAAAAAATATTATTTTACTATAATTTTATAGTAATTTTTATAATTTTTAAAATTACTTATAATTTTAAGTAATTTTCTAAAGTGATTTTATAAAATTATTTTTAAAATTAAATTATAAGTAATTTTACCCCTATACCCTATATAATTTTATAAAATTACTTAAAAATCACTTACTTATGATTTTTTATAAACCCTACTTATAGCTATAGGTATTATAAAAAGAGGGCGATTATAGTTAACCCCGGTAGGATTATTATAATAGCGGTAGAAGTAAGTATTCTAAAGTATTTATTATTTATAAGTTAATTATAATAGTATAATTAGTAGGATTATTTATAGTAATAGTAAGAGTAGGCGGTAATAATAGAAGCAGGTATTCTAAAGTAGTTATTATTAGTAGGTTAATTACAGTAATATAATTAATAGGATTATTTATAATAATCGTAGAAGTAGGTAGTAATAATCAAGGTAAGTACTCTATAGTAATTATTATTAATAGGTTAATTATAGTAGTATAACTAATAGGATTATTATAATAATAGTAGAGGTAAATACCCTAAAGTAGTTACTATTAGTAAGTTAATTATAATAGTATAATTAATAGGATTATTTATAGTAGTAGTAGAAGTAGGTAATAATAATAGAAGTAAGTATTCTAAGGTAATTATTATTAGTAGGTTAATTATAATAGTATAATTAGTAGAATTATTATAATAATAGTAAAGGTAAATACCCTTAAGTAGTTATTATTAGTAGGTTAATTATAATAGCGTAATTAATAGGATTATTTATAATAGTAGTAAAAATAAGTACTCTAAAGTAGTTGTTATTAATAGGTTAATTATAGTAGTATAATTAATAGGATGATTATAATAGTAGTAAAGACAAATACCCTAAAGTAGTTATTATTAATAGGTTAATTATAGTAGTATAATTAATAGGATTATTTATAATAGTAGTAAAAGCAGGCGGTAGTAATAAAAGTTAGTACTTTAAAGTAGTTATTATTAGTAGGATTATTATAGCGGCGGTAAAAACAGATACCCTAAAGTATTTATTATTAGTAGGTTAATTATAATAGTATAATTAGTAGGATTATTTACGGCGGTAGTAAAAGTAGGCGGTAATAGTAAAAATAGGTACTCTAAAGTAATTATTATTAGTAGGATTATTATAATAGTAGTAAAGGCAAATATTCTAAAGTAATTATTATTAGTAGGATTATTATAGTAATAGTAAAAGTAAATACTCTAAAATGATTATTATTAGTACGATTATTATAATAATAATAAAGGTAGATACTCTAAAGTAATCGTTAATAATAGGATTATTACGAAAATAGCAAAGGTAAATACCCTAAAGTAGTTATAATTAATAGGATTCTATAGTAATAGTAAAAGTAAGTACCCTAAAGTATTTATTATTAGTAGTATAAAGAAGCCGACTAGGAAGACTAACGTAGTCGGACTAAAAAAGAGTAATAAAGTAAACTATTAAGAAGAGAGAGAGAAAAGAGAGAAAGAGAAGGCTTCTTCGCTAGCTAGCTATATATACTAATATAACTAAGGATTAATTAGCCTATTACTAAACTATATTTTTAATCGGGGTAATCTAATATTAATAATCTTACTACCTCTTATATAAATACAATTAATTAAAGACTAGTCCTTAATATTACCCTCTTTTTATACTAGATAAAAAGGAGGAGTATAAGTTAGTTAAATTATATAATACGCTAACCTATAAAGGTTTAATATTAACTTATATATAAGCTAGGCCTAAGAGTAAGGTAAGGAGGGTCTCTTCTAATACGAGGGGGAGTCTACCGTACGGAGTTGTATTACTTAAAGTAGACTATTTAAAAATCCCGAGTATTAAGTAGATATTTGCCTTATTAGCTAGTATATAGCCTAAGGAGGGTTTTATTATTCTTTATTAGGTATAGAAAAAATACCCTTTATATAATAATTAATAGGTCTAAAGGCTATATTTTATTATTAACCGCGGTAATTGTTTTCCCGGATTATTAGTAGATATTATTTACTTATACTAGCCTATTTATGCTTTATACGCTAGTTAACGTATTAATAAATATTAGGTAAAAGCGGATTATATACGTATATATAATAAATCTTTAATAGCCTATAGCCTACTATAGTTGCCTATTTACTTTATATTTTATTACTCTAGTAATTAACTCCTAGCTCCTTTTTAGCCCTTTTTACTAGCCTAGCTATTAGGCCTAATCCTATAATCCTAGTACTATATAGCTTAGAGTAATTATATTAATAATAACCTACCTTATAATAATAATAATAATACTTATACCTTAGGGTATTAGATTTAATAGAACTAATGTTTATTAAATAAGCCTCTAGCTAAGGCGGAAAGTTAATTATTAGGGTAAATATACTACTAGTATTAAATACGCTATTAAAGCCTCGAAGTAAAGAGGTAAGATTCTTATATACTATAGGCTAAGTCTTATAATTTAATCTTACCTAAAGCCCTAAATAAAGCCCTAATACTAGTAAAATAATCTTAGTATAATAAGTCTAATAATATAACCCGGATTTATAAAAAATATATTCTTAGTATATAATATAATTATTAAGGGATTCTAATAATAATTACCTTAACCTAATTAAAGAAAAACCTATATATTACTCTTTATAAGATTTCCTAAGAATCTCTTTAATATATATAAAAAGGATTTAGGCTAGTCCTTATAGTTATTAATTCTTAAAACGTATAAAAGAAAGCTTTATTAAAAGTTATTAAGCTAAGAAAAAATATAAAAGAATTAGAAATAGCTATTTTTAATAATTACCCTATTAATAGTAAATTTAGCCTATATAGCTACTAATTATACTTCGAGTTGTAGCCGGTATTTAAGTATATTAAGTATAAGTAAAATTTATTAGTATTCTAAGGTTATACTTTCTACGTTTAGTCTTATAGTAAAGAGGAGTTTAATTTAAGAGTATTAGTATTTCTACCTAGGTATTTCTCTATTTCTACCTAGGTCCTACCTACCTACCCCGCCCCCCCGTATACTCGCCTACCTAATTTAGGTAGATAAGCGTATAAACCCCAGGAGTAGGTTTATACTTAGACTATAGATACGAAAATATATACCTAGGAATACGGGCTCTTAAAGGTATAGGATTAGAGGTATTATAATTCCGGCTTATTCGTTTAAATCTATAATAAAAAGCAATTGCGAGATTAAGCGGTATAATTATTCTTCCGGCTATATAACCGGTACGATCTCGTTAATTAAAGAAGATAGTAATAGTACTATTAATACTAATACCGATAACGCTATTATTACCCCCCCCCTTAGCCTACCCCTTTACCTACCTTTTTATCCTTAAAATACTCTTCCTATCCGTATATTTATATAAGATTATAATATCTTTATAGACGGCTCGCCCGAGGTATTAATATTAATCTCGTCTTATACGGACCTAATACTAGTATCCGTATACCTTTGTACCTAAATTAGGTAGGCGAGTCCGCGGGGGGGCAGGGTTAGTAGGTAGAGCCTAGGTAGAAATAGAGAAATGCCTAGGTAAAAATAATAATACTCTAATTTAATATAAAAGAGCTAACTAGGAAGATTAATATAGTTAGACTAAAGAGGAATAATAAATTAAACTACTAAGAAGAAAAAGAGAAAAGGGAGAAAGAAAAGCTTTCTTATTAGCTAGTTATATATATTAATATAACTAGAGATTAATTAGCCTACTATTATACCATATTATTAATTAGGGTAATTTAATATTAATAATTTTACCGCCTCCTATATAAATACAACTAGTTAAAGACTAGTTATTAATAAGTAGGTTAATTATAATAGTATAATTAATAGAATTATTATAATAATAATAAGCGGTAGTAATAGTAATAGTAAAAGTAAATACTCTAGAATAGTTATTATTAATAGGATTATTATATACTTATAATTATATTACCTAGTATAGGACTTCTATAAATATACTTTGCCTTATATGGATAAATTCCTCCGGGTTATTATTATCCTTAATATTAGGCTTATTACTCCTTAGGATAAGGTTATATATAAGGTTTAAAGTAAAAGGATTAATACTATTAACTTTATTTAGGTATCCCTAGAGTCGTATACCTTTTTCTAAGGTATAAACCTAAACCTACTAGGCTTTAACTATAACCTATAAGTTATATATATTAAAACGAATACGGTTTTTTATTATAACTCGGTTCGATTATAGTATTCCTTTAACCCTAACCCCCTTTATTACGAGGCTCGTAACCGACTAGACCTATTTAGGGTCCGGACTAACTCTATTATTAATCTTAAGGAGTTATTTAATAAGTTTTATAATAAGCTTAAAAGACTAGTTATATTAACTATTTTATAGTAAACCCGGACTTTTACTAGAAAAACGCCTTAATAGAATCGATAAATAGCGTAGGCTATAATTACTATTAAGCGTTTTTAATAATACTAGTATATTTTACAAATCCTAGTTAACTAAAGGGAGTATTAAGAAATAGTCTATTATTAAAAGATAACTATAAGCTAGACTAAGCGTAAAACCTAGTATAAACTCCTAAAAAAGGTATTATAATAAAGCTTAATACTATAGTTATTAAAGTACTAGGCTAGGCTTTAATCCTAGGTAATACCTAAACTAATATATATATCCCCCCTTTACTAAGATCTAGATTCTTCTCTATAGTCTATATTTAAAAGAAAGGCTAACCTTCTTACCCGAAAGTTCTTTACTACTCTTTATCCTAATACCCTAGTACTAAGCCTATTAGAACTAGAACCTCCTTTAAAGGTATTATAAAATATAATTACCTAAAATATCTAAAAAACTCTTTTCTTTATCGTATTATAAAAATGTACTAGGCTAAACAGGATACTAATTAGGTTTTTTAAAGGCTATAAGTACCCCCTTTTAATAATACTCTAAAGGCTATTCTAAGGGTATACTAGGCTAAACTACTTTCCCTAAAGGTATAAGACCTTAATAATAAGTATTTTTTATAAGGCTAATAGAAAGAAGAAGGTATATTATACCCTAAGCGGTTATAAACTAATTTCCCTCCTTAATACTATTAATAAAGTATTAAAAACTATCCTAGCCTATAGAATTTTAAATACTATAAAAATAGGTAATATTCTACCTATTAGGGATTTAGGCTACGCCCGGATTATTAGGAGTAATAAGTTATCTCTACTATATATACGCGCCCGAGGTACTTACCTCCTTTTTCCTTTTTATATCCTTTTTATTTTTATTAGGTAGCTTTTTATAATTATAAAGAGACTAGACTTTAATATATAAAAAGGATTAATTACTTATTTATTTACTATTCGTTTATTTTATATTCGTTTACCTTATAAATATATTTTACGAGTAAATTATAACTAATAATTATTATTATTAGTATAATATTATCGTAATTATAGACTAAGCTATAACCGGACTATAGCTATACTCGCCGTAAGCTATAATAGGGATAACGTAGGAGTTATTTAGGGGTAGTATTAGGAGGAATAGGGAATATATTACGTAGGATATAGGTATAAGTATAAGATAGAGGAAATAAAGGGAGAAATAGAATAGTATAATAATAGGAGGTTAGAATAGTATCCGATCGACTTTAGGTCGAATTTAACTTAATACCGGATAGATTCTAAGTTTAGCTCGATCTAATATCGAGTTAGGAAAGGGGGATATACGAGGAAGGGAAAAGGGGGCGTTCTTATATTTAGATTATAAAGAATCCTTTTTTAATAATTATTTATTACTCTTGTATATATATTTATAAAGCCTAATTAATACTAATTAGTAGTTAATTTAAATAACTATAGATTAATAAGGAAGGAAGATTAATTCGGATAATAGATTTTTTTACTTAGTATAAAGAAAGAAATTATAGTTAGTAAGTAAAAACCCGGATTCTATATAGTTAATTACTTTTAGGTTTTTTAAAAAGAATAAGACTTAATACCTTTTCGATTTCGATTAGAAAATAATTCGAATTTAGTAAAATATAGCCTACTTTTAGAACGAATAAGGATAATAGCTTAACTAGGAAATAATTAGGCTAAAGCCCTCTTTAGTAATACGATTATCCTAAAAATAATCTAATATAACCTCGACTTCTCGAAATAGGATAAGGAAGTCCTAGGAATAATATAGGATAAAGCCCTAATCGAACTTTATATTATAAAATTTATAATAAATATAGAAAATAATAAGTATAATACTAGATATAAACTATTAATTATATTTTAAGAGTATTTTAAAGGATAAATAGCCCTTATATAAGAATATATAATAATTATCCTTAAGAGATCCTTTTAAAATATCCTAAGTAGGAGAGGAATTTATCTAGGATTAATAATAGAAAAACCTAACCTACTCTTTAAAATAGCTCTATAGCTTAAAGAATTACCTATATAGCCTTTTCGGTTATACTATATTATAAACTTTAAGCCGGAGGTTTATATACCTCCCCTTATTCTCCCCCCTAAGCTTTTTAGAATACGATTTAATATTAATATAATTTTAAACTAGAGTTAACCGGAAACTAATCCTACCCTAAATAACGAATAAGACGAAAATACCTTAAAGCTTTTACCCTAATAATAAGTATAAGTAATTACTATTTAGGTATTAAGGAAACTAATATTATATATATATTAATACTATAATATAGTTCTCTAGGTAATATAAAATAAAATATAAAACGAAGATAAAGGGATTCTAGACTAAATTCGAATTAATATTAATCCTATTTTATATAAAAGCCGATTTTAATTTAGTAGGAAACCCGAGGTACTAATAAATATATACTATTAGCTTTTACCTATATACTTCGATAATACCCTAGGAAATACTAATATAATTACGAAATTTACGAAAGTTTAAAATAAGTCGAAAATATACTCGGGAAAACCCTATAATCTATTCGATAATAAAGTAAGGATTATAATAAATATTTATTATTTACTTAAAATCTATTTATCGAATTTCTATATATTATTTTCCCGGATTCTTTTAGAATAGGTATAATAATACTATATTAGCTATATCCCTTAGAATTATACTTTTATAAATATTTACTTTTAGATTAAATAATATTTTAATATTAATATAAATTATTCCTATTATTATATAAATTAGACTTTAATTATATATTAAACTATTTATAATACGAATCTAGATAATAAATTATACGAGATTCTTTAAAAATTATTTAATAAACTTAATCTTTATTAATAAGCCTTTAGTAAAGAATATAATAGAACCCCTTTTCTTTAAACGACTTTTATTAATACCTACCGTAGGATTCTAGAATTAGAATTTACCCTATTTTAACCGGCTATTAATATTAAATCCTTAATAATAAATCTTTATTTTTTATTCGATACTATAATAGCTTATAAAATAACTTACCCTTAATACCTTTAGGATAATTAGTATAAAGCCTTTTATCTTAATAGAAAATACTAATAGAACTTCGACCGAAAACCTAATTAATTTTAACCTAAGTTCGACCTAAATTCGATATAACCCCGTTTATATCCTAAGCTATTATTATCCTAGGATAAAAAGTACTTTATTTATAGAAAATAGGGTTATTAGTCGACCTAATATATAGATAAAGAACGTAGATAGGCGAAAAGATCGTTTATTACGTATTATAAATTTATAAGATTAACCCTAGACTTCGATATATATATTATAGATTTCGAGGGTCTTAAGAACCTTTCCTATTACGATAAGGTATAGCTAGACCCGCTAAATAAATAGTAAATAATAAATAATTTATATAATATAGTATATATATATTATCTTATATATATTAACCTAACTACGATAGAACTCCTAATAAATACTAATATAACTTCGACGCTTTTTCTTATAAATATCGATTCGACTTCGACCTAAGATCGATAGAATATAAATAATACCTTATTATAACCCTTTCCCGATATATAGTCTTTTATAGCCTTAACTTCCTATAAAACCCCGGATTCTTAGATTAATATTCGACCTATTCTAGTATTATAATTTACGCTTTCTAATAGATATTCTAAATTAACTTTCTAAGGTATTTTAATCGATACTAGCGTTATAATAGTCTTTATTACTAAGCTCGATTAATTTATAGCTTTTTAACTTATAATCCCGACTTTTTTCCTTAATACCTTAATAATAGGCTAAGCCTTTATTAAGTTTAATAAGGGAATATAAGTAATTTTATCTTTTAGCTTAATAATAGTTATAACCCCTATTAGGAGAATTATATTTTATATCCTTTTTATATAAACTCCCTTCCTCCTATACTTAGTTAATATAGATTAACTAAACGTATTTTTTAATAATACTTTTAATAAGCTTATTTATAATTCCTAATAGATCCTTATTATTTGGAAATAGGGATACCTATAGTTCTTTTTTAGATCTCGACTAGACTTCGCCTTAACTTTAAACCTAATAGAGGGTAAACTCTATTAGATTTATTAATAATTTAGATATCCTACCGTATTAAGGTTATACTAACTTCTTACTAGAACCGGATATAATACCTTAATAAAGGCCTTAAAGGTAGTCTTAAAGGTATATAAATACTATTAGCTTTATAGTTTAGTACCCTAATAATTTAAGTTTAGGATTAATAATAATAAGGATTTTAACTATAAAATTATTATAAATATCCTCTAGTTTAATAATAAGCTAGTCCTTTATACTATTAATACGGTTATAGTATTCTAGGCTATAAAATTCCTTCCTTCTTTCTTAGCGAAAAATACCTAGGCTATCCTATAACTTATTTAGATTAACTATTACCTTAAGCTCCTAGATTTTATCTATTATAATATAAGGATTAACTTTGACTTATAAGAATTTCGAATAATAGCCGGCTTACTTAGGATCTTATATACTTAGGTACCTATAGAAGCCTATTAGTTTATTAAAAAGATCGAATAGTACTATATACTATTTTAATAAGTATTTAACGTAATTTTAGAGGAATTCTAAGGCGACTTTAATTAAATATCGATTCTATAAATAGTTATAAAAGTAGTAAATAATATAACTAAACCTAATAGACTCGTCTTAACCCTATTTATTTTTAGAATATACCCGAGAATTACCCCTAAATTACTATTTATACTATTATCGATAAAACGCATATAGGCTATTTAAAAGGCTATAATAGCCCTCCGATAGTATACTACTTCCTACTAAGTTTATAAGGCTTTAATAGCCTAAAATAGACTAAATACGACCGACTATCTTTATATACCCTTATAAAGTAAAGTCCGGGTTTAGTATAAAAAATAGGGCTAATAAGGCCCTTTTACCTTATTTTATATTAATAGCTATAATATTATAGTCGAACTTCCTAATAAACCTTATTAATTTCGATTAACCTATATTCGTTTATTCCTTATAAATATCGAAAATACCCTATTAATTTTAGATTAATCCCCCCTTTACTTAAAACCGACTTTATTATAACCTTAAATTAGATTTAAGGTTTAAATCCTTTAAAAACGATAGGAAGCTATTACTTTTATATCCTAGAAAGAGGAAAATAATATAATACTCTCGATTAAGCTCTAGAATAAAAGTAAGATTATTATACTAGGATATCTATTTAAGGCGTTTAATAACTAGGAGATTACTAATCTTATTAATAAAGGAGTTTTCTTTTTTAAATAATTTAACCTTACGAAGTATACTAGCGTATAGGTTTTCTAGGTACGTATAGTCTAGGAAGTTAAAAGGAAGATAATAAATACCCTATATAAAAAGTCTTAATTAATTATTACTAGTTATAATAATACTAATAAGGATATAATTCTAATATAATCCTTTATAATTTAACGTATTAGTTAATATTTAATTCTAGTATTAGTATTAGCTAAACTCGAGTCGAATTCCGAGCTTACTCTAAGGGATATTACCTAGGCTTATCCCTAAGCTTATATAACTCTCGAATATACTATTATCGCCTCCCTTCTAACCAAGATAAAATCCTAATACCCCCTAGATATAATTTTTTAGATTATTAAGCCTTTATATAGGATTATAAAAATAAGAGTCTATTAATTTAGAATATACTAAGAATACTATTTTAATTATTTCTAAATACGTATATTTATATTTAATATATACTTTCTCCTTTCGACTTCTAGACCTTGAATATTTAGTTTTATTAGCCTATAGATTAATAATACTCTTATCTTTAGAATTAAGGCTTTTAGTAATTTAGAAGAAAAGGAAATAGTTTCTACTAGATTTTAGACTAAGCCTAAGGCTATCCTTCGACTTAATAGTATTATAGATTTTAATAAATCTTAACTCGAGGTTAAATTAACTTCGATCCGACTCTAATAAAAGGGCTAAGTAGTATAGATTATACTTATTAACTATAGAAAGCCGGACTTCTACTAATAATACTTAGAATAATACGCTTAAAGTACTTATATTACCTTTATATACTAGCCTAAAGTAGCCTATAACCTATTTATTATAACCTAAATATAGGCTTTAATATAAAAAGATTATAAGAAATTAAATAAACGATTTAAATAATAATAAGAAAATTAATAATAAGGTCTTTAATATATCCTAGTTTAGTATTAGGATATAAATTTATATATTTTTATAGATAAATCTTTTACTAATAATATAGATTTCTTTTCCTAGATTAGATTTATTATTATCCTTAAATAGGAAATAGGAGGAGAAGATATATTCTAACTCTTAGGGAACCTCCTTTATTAGAGTTTAATAAAATATAAAAGAGTAATACGCTTTATCCTAGTTTTAAAAATATATAGTATATTAGTAGGTTTTAATATTAGTATTTCTCTTACTTTAACTCTAAATCGAATTCGAGCTAAACTCGGGCTAGGCTTTATTCGAACTATTATATATATTAACTCGTTTTTATTATATAAGTACTTAGTAAAATTAAAGACTATAAAAGAAAAACGGCTTATAATTAATATAATATTAATACGGGAATTATATAAGAATAAAAAAGTAGATAAGATATAATAAATATATAATAATAATAACCCTATAAATATAATAACTAAGGACTCTTTAAACTAGTTACTAGAACGATTAGTAAATATAAATATACTCGATATCTAGGTTTAAGGATATATTACTAGAAAAACGGCTAATAAAGATTATAATTAATTTATAAAAAAAAGAATTACTAGTATTAGTATAATATTATTATAATTATAGACTAAGCTATAACCGGACTATAATTATACTCGCTATAAGCTATAATAAGGATAATATAGGAGTTATTTAGGGGTAGTATTAGGAAGAATAAGGGATATATTATATAGGATATAAGTATAAGTATAAAATAGAGGAAATAAAAGGAGGAATAGGATAGTATAACGATAGGAGGTTAGAATAGTATCCGATTAACTTTAGGTCGAATTTAACTTAATACTAGATAGATTCCGAGTTTAGCTTAATCTAATATTAAGTTAGGAAAGGGGGATATATAAGGAAGGGAAAAGGGGGCGTTCTTATATTTAGATTACGAAGAATCCTTTCTTAGATTATTATAGATAAATATTAGAACTAGTAGTAAAGGACCCTTTCTTAGTAATTATCTATTACTCCCGTATATATATTTACGAAGCCTAATTAATAATTATATACTAAATATATTACTTATTATAGCTTAGATTATAAAACTATATACTATAGTAAAAGCCTAGTATACTATATTAGCTTCCTAATATAAGACTATATAATCCTTTAAGTTAGGGTAGGCTTAGTAGAATACTATTATTTATTCTTTAGAAGTAAGTAGGCAAAAACTACTCTTAGTTAATACTCTTTTCGATAATAATAAGAATACTTTCTTAGCCTAAAGGGTATTAATAATATATAAGCTTTAAGCGGACTATATATTTATTAACTCCGATTATAATTAATAGGTTTCTATTTACTAGATATTATCTCCTTCGGTCTAGGGGAAAGTTATTCCCTTTTTTAAGGGAGGAATAGCCTATACGTAGAATCCTACTAACTTTCTTTAATACTTAAATATTATATTCTATAACTCTTATTAATACTAAACTATTATAATAGAGTTTAAGAATATTAAGTAAAGTCTTAAAAAGCCTTTTTCCGATTTTATTATATAATTTAAGGCTAAATTAGTATTATTAAATAGATTATATTAGAATAATAAAATTAAGGTATTCTAACTCCGGAATTCTTTTTCCTTAGAGCTTTACGATTATTATATAGGATATAGGATTCCCCTTTTTAATTATATAAAGGCTATAGCCTATATTCGTAAAATTATAATTAATATTAAGTCCTTCCGAATTAAATCCTTAGCTTAATAATTACGTAATATTAATATATAATAATTCCTTATTTATTATAAATAGTATATATATATAGTATATAGTAGTTATTTAGTATTAACCCTAGTATTTATTTATTCTAGTATTATATTTAATAAAATATTATAAAAACACTTATAGCCTCCCTTAAATAATATAGCCTAAGGGTATTTATTTTTACGGTTTTATTTATTTAAATATAATAGTATTATATTTAAAATAAAAATATAAAAACTCTTATTTAATAAAGAGAAAAAAAAATCTTTTAATAAGTAATAGTAAAAAAAGATTTTATATATAAGAGGAAAATCCTAAAAAGCTTAAATAGGATAAAAAACCTCTTTATTTATAAGCTTAAGTAAGAGATAATAAAGGTATAAAATTATAAAAAGCTTTATTACTTAATTCTTTAGTAAAGATATCTACTATATTATTTTTACTTTTTATATAGTATATTATTATTTTCTTTTGCCTTAAATTAGCCCTTAAAAAAAGTAGGCTAGGTCTATATATTTAGACCTTTTATAAAATTCAGGATTTATAGCTAATTTTAAAGCTCCTATATTATCTATTAATAGAATAGGTATATTTCTAGTTATTTTAATATCTAAGCCTTGATTTATTATAGTAAATAATCTATTTAGGTATAAGGCTTCTTTATTAGCCTCCCTAAGGCCTATAAATTTAGCCTCTATACTAGAAAGTACTATTGATTTTTATTTACTAGAAGCCCAGCTAATAATATTATTATATATATAAAAACAATAGCTAAAAATACTCTTTCTTTCTATTAAATCAGAAGCCCAACTAGTATCTGAAAATCCCTTTATACCGTATATATTCTAAGGTATATTTCCTTTATAAGTAATAGATTTACTAGGGAATTTATTTAAGTATTTCTATATAGTATTTAAAGCTAAAATATATATATGATTAGGTTTAGAAGCAAATCTAGTATAAGATATAACTAAATATAGTATATTAGGTCTTATTTATAAGGCTAGGTATAATAAAGAACCTATTTCTTTTTAGTATTATAATATAATATCTTTATTAGGCGTTATAGTTACTTTTCTTAGTTTTATTCTAGGTTTACTAGGTATATTTAAGTAACTAATATTTTCTTTATTCAATTCTTTAAGCTTATTCTTAGTATAGTTTTCTTAGGTTATATTTAACGTATTATTAGCCCTATTAAATTCGATATATATTCCTAAAAAGTCTTCTAGATAGTTAAGATCTTGTATTTTTAGATTTTCATTTAATCTCTATAGTACTAGAGTAATAATATTATTATTTTTAGCGGCTACTAAAATATTATCGATGTGTATAGCTAAGGCTATTTTTAGCTCTTTATTTTAAATACTCCCTTATCTAAAATAAGGGGGTAAAATCCCTGTTTTTTAAGAGTAGAGGATAAATAATTATACTATAGCTTCGGGCTTTGTTTTAGGCCGTATAATGCTTTTCGTAACTTAATTATAAGCTTATCTTGCTTATATAGAGTCTTCTAATTCGAAGGGAATTTTCCTTTATTTCTATTATAATAATCCTCTATAAGATATTCTTCGAATTCGGCTAGGAATTTTATATATATATCTATATCTACTTTAGCGTATATAAAGGCGTTCTTTATATCGTATTATTTAATAATTATATTATTATATAAAGCTATTAATAATAGTATTCTAATACTTTTAGGCCTAGCTATAGTTAAGAACGTTTCTAAGTAATCTAAACTATAAACCTAGTTAAAACCTTATACTATAAAGTAGGCTTTGTATTTCTTTATATTATTATTATTATTTTTCTTTAGCCTAAAGACCTAATAGCCTCCTAAAGGCTTCCTATCTTTAAGTACCTTTCTAATATCCTAAGTTTCTTAATTTATTAATTTATTTATTTCTATTTTTATAGCTTTCTTCTACTCGTTATAATTAGGGCTTTTTATAGCCTATTTTAACGTAGTTAGTTCTAATAAATCTGGATTTATTAGTATATTTAAAATAGCTTCTCTTTTACTATTATTTAATATATAATTAATTTTAGGGAATTCTTTATATTCTTCTATATTTTCTATAGGCTTTTTAGGTACTCTTACTTCTATAAAAGGCAGATCCTTTCCTTGTATTAATTCTATATTATTATTATTATTATTATTATTATTAGTATTAGTATTAGTATTATTATTATTGTCTTAAATTTCTTCTTATATTTATTTATTTACTTATTTTTGAATTATTTTATCTTCTTTAATAATATAACTAGATATTATAGACTATATTATAAAAGGTAATATATTAAAATCTAATTATATATTTTATTTATTATTTTCTTTATTATTTTCTTTATTATTTTCTATAAATTTATTTTCTAGGATTACTATATCTCTAAATACTATTATATTCTTTTTACTAAAATCCTATATCTTATAAGTATTATTAAGGTAGCCTATTATAACTCCTTTATTTACTATAGGATCTAGTTTTATATTTGGATTTTTATTTTTATAGTATATAATACTACTAAAGATTTTAATTTTATCCAAGTCTTCTAGAGTAATAGTTATATTATTTATTATTTCTAGAGGATATTTATAGCCTAAATAGGTATATAGAGACCTATTATATAAATAGGTAGCTATTAATATAGCTTCTCCCTAGAAGTAGTAAGGTAAATTAGCTATATAAATAATAGCCCTAACTTTATTTAATAGAATACGATTTTTACGCTCTATTTTTCTATTAGGCTCTTTTGTATTTAGAGGGCTAGTATTAAAAATAATACCTTATTTAATATAATAGTTCCTTATATTATATATAAATTCTTTAGTATTATTTATAAATACTTCTTTTATTTTTATATTATTATTATTATTTTCTACTCTTATTTTATAGTTAATAAATTCCTATAAAGCAGCGTCTTTATTTCTAATTAAAGCTACTTTTAGATATCTAAAATAGGTATTTAGGAAGGTAATAAAATAGCTGTATTTATTATAAATTAGTATTTTAATCGGACCCTAGATATTTATACTTATTTTTTCTAAGTATATATATCTCTTTTTAGAGGCTTTCTTATTTATTTTATTAGTTAATTTAGCTTCTATATATTCTTTATATTATTTTATTTATTTAATAGTTAAGTAATTAAAACTAATATTTTTATCCTTGGTTTTTAATAGCTTTATTAATATTTTATAATTAATATAGCTAAGTCTTTTATACTAAAGATATAAGTTACTATCTTTATTTAACTTAGTATTTAGTATAGTATTTCTTATATTTTTATTTCCTTTAATAATTAAAAGAGGAATATAATATAACTTATAATATATATTTCCTTTAGCTATTTCTTTTCCTTTATTAAATAGTTATATATTCTTATTATTTATAACTACGTATATTTTAGAAAAGTAGGATTAACTTATAATATTTATACCTAATTTAGGTATATAAAATATATTATTAATTTTATAGTATTATTTATTATTTTTAAACTAAAAAATAATATCTCTAGCTCCTCTTATAACGATTATACTTACCTTTCCCTATTATACTTCTATATTTATAGTATAATAGTTACGAAGAAGGTCTTTATTATATATAATATACTTTACTACTCCCGTATTATAAAGGAAGGGGGTATTTTTATAATAGGAGATAGAGAAAATCTTCGGATCCTGAATCCTTTGTTTTATTTCCTAGATTCTATTAAAATTACTATATAAGTCCTAAATTCCTTCTAAAGGTCCTATATTTTTATTATTAGTTATTATATTTATAGAAGGAAGAAGGGGGTTATAATTTACCTCCGTAATATCTATATTAATATCTTTAAATTCGAGATCTTCTTCGTCTTCTTCGTCTATTTAGTATTCTAATCCAGAAGGAGAGTCTTCTTTATCTTCTTCGATTTCTTCGACTTCCTTTATAGGAAGAATTCTAGGTGCCTAATTTATAAGGTAGAAAGAAGAAAAAGAGAGAGAAGGTTATTTCTTAATAGTCTATAATATAGGACTTACGGGGGTATTCGTAAGGATAATTACCTTATTTTTCTCCTTCTTATTCGTAAAGGAATTTATAGAATCCTTTATCTCCTTTTTCCTTAAATAAGGAGAGAACCTTTATTTTCCCTTTTAGGAAGGCCTTTATTAGGAAGGGGTCTTATCCTCTTACTAAGAAGGTACTTTCTATAGGTAAAGGTATTAATAACTATCTTCCTTATAGCCCTTATTCTTATAATTCGGGTAGAAAATAAATTCTTTCTTAGCCTTATAAGGCTTCTTCCCTTTATAGGCTATAAAAACCTTATCCGTATTATTCGATTTATATCGTTTTTCCTCGTTAATTAGGGAGGAAAATAAAAAATCGAGGATATAGGCTTTTTTATTATTTCGTAAAGCCTAGGTAATACTCGTAATAAAACCTATATAATCGTCCTTTAAGCTAGAAAGGGTTAACGAGATAATAATAACTTTAGGGATTATAATATCCCTAGAAAGAAGTTCCTCGTAATAGGACTTTATTATATTAAGGTAAACCTCTATTTATCCTTCTTTATATAAGGAAGTAAATAATTCTCCTATAAGAAGAAAGTTAGACGTAAAAGACGAGGGATTATATAAATCTTTAAGCTTATCCTAAGCTAATTTTATATTTTTAATATACTTTATTTAGGTTAAAGGCCTATTTTCTATATAAAGCCTTAGAAGGGCTATAGCGTTTTCGGCCTTATTATAGCCTTCTTATTATACAGCCGGTAAAAGCTTCTCCTATATAAGGGCTAATTCTATTCGGAAAGCCTAAGTAGAATAATTCTTCGAGCCTTAAAGCTTCGAAAAGTCGTAACGAGTCTTAGAAGATATTATTTAGATAAAGAATAGTATTATAGTATTATAGAGAAGAAGGGCTTTCTTATAGTATTATTTTTAAGGTATTTAGTTACGAATTAGGTATTCTAGAAGTAAAAGAGGAATTACTATTATATAAGTATAAAGAGTCGGATAATACTTCTCGATCGTTTAGATAATAGATTATTAATTACTTCGTAGGAAGTTAGATAATAGAATAAAGGGATTATCGGTAGGAAAGCGCGGAGAAAATAGGTTTATATAGTATAATAATTAATTATATCGGATAAAAATAATAATAGTAATTTAATAAAGAAGAGGAAAGGTAATTAAATTAAGTATTTATTAATATATAGGGAAAACCTCTTCTTTTTATACTTAATATCTCGGAAACCGTAGTACTTATCGATATCGTTAAAGGTACTCCGTAAAGCCCGTAAATAGACGTTTTCGGAGACTATTTTTATACTTTAATAAGTATATTAGTTAATTTATAATAGCTCTTTAAGTATTATACGTTTTAGGGGATAGTTTGGATTCTTTATAACCGAGTATAGAATAGGATCCGGGTATTCGGCCGGATAGGATAGGTATTTCCTAATCGGGAAATCGGTACTTTGGATCGAATTACTATCGGATTCGTCGGTTGTTTATTCCTTAATTTATTACCTAGGAAGAAAGGAGAAGAGAGGAGAAGAGAAGAGTTTTCCTTCCTCTTATCTTTATATTTATAATTATATTCTTAATTATATTCTTCTTCTAGGTTAAGGAATAACCCTATTTATAATTACGTAATATTAATATATAATAATTCCTTATTTATTATAAATAGTATATATATATATATTATAGTAGTTATTTACTATTTAACCCTAGTATTTATTTATTCTAGTATTGTATTTAATAAATATAATAAAAACACTTATAAGTATAAGGCCGAAGTAGTATAATACTCGGAATAATAACTCGGGATAATAGTTTAGGATAAAATTAATTTATTAGTTTAAAAAATAATCTAACCCCCGTAAGCGTATAATAATTTCAATTAATAAATAAATAATTATATTTAGAGTATACTATTATTTTATATAAAGTATACTATTAAAAGTCTAGTAATATTCGATCTTTTTACCTAAAGAAGATAGTATAACTCCTTTAAACGGTAGTCGGAGCCTAGGGCTAAATATAGCCTAAAACTATAGAATTCCTAGAGTATTACCCTATTTACCGAATAATAGTTATTTAGGTATAATAGCTTAATAATATATAAAAATACGCTTACTTGTACCTAATTTAATAGCTATAGTACTAAGGATACTAAGGCGGAAATTAGATTCTCTTACTCCTTAATTCCTAGGATTAAAAAAAAATAGCGTATATTATTATAAATAAAACGATTATATTTAATAATAATAAATTCTTTTCCCTTCCTAGTATAATTATATTACTCTTTTAAACTATAAATAATAATAAGACTAATAATACGGATATAAATAAAATCCGAATCTTTTAAACTATAGAAGATAATATTAGTTTTATCCCGGAGGAATAGGTCGAACCCGCCCCTATATACCCTATATACCCTTTTATATCCTCCTCTTTGAATAGGGTTATACGATATATAATAGAAAACTATATATATAATAATAAATAACTAGAGAAATTAATTTAAACTATATATACTAGTTTTAAGGAATTTATATAAAGAATTAAAAATATTCTATATATTATTAACTAGCTAAAGGGTAAACTAATATCTTTAAGTAAACCTACCCTATTCTATTATACCTAAGTAAATATTATAGGCTATAGAGGGCTTAAGGATATCCGCTTATACTATATAAATAATAGTATTAATTATTATATTATTTTTAAAACTTAGCTACTATTCGTAGAATACTTTTATATTAATTAATTTAAGACTATAACTCTTATTAGGATTAATAATACTAAAACTATAGGATAAGCAAACTTCGAGATTCGGATTCTTAAACTCTAGTTAAGCTTTTACCCTATATAGTATACTTATACTCGGCTAGGTTTAAGTTAGTATATAAATAGTACTAAACCTTTAAGCTAGACTTTTCCTCGGATAAGAATAACTTATTCTAAACTAGGTAAATATTATAAACTCTACTAAAGCTATTATTATCGGATTATATTAATCCCTTCTTATCCTAGCTAAGATATTTCGATATAAATCCCTAATATTATAAAAAATTATTATAAAAGGCAATATTATTATACCCCTAGGTATTATATAATTACTTCTAATTAATTAAATAAATAGATAAACTAACTAGGAATTCTTATTCGAATTTAATAATAGTTATCTTATACTTATACTAATTATTAACCTATTAAATATTATTAGGATTAATATATCCTAGGAGATTATCTAAGTTTAAGCTAATTAACCTTTAAAACGCCTTATTAATATTAATAATCTTCGTATTAATAAAGGTATATAGACTAAGTATACGCTAGAAGGTATTAATAATAAAACTCCTTAACCGATAATAATCGAGGATTTAATAATACTATTCCGCTTTTATATTACTAAAGTTAATAATAGCCTAGAGTTTTATACTAACGAAGGGGTTATTATATATAATAAAAACGAAAATATTAGCCGCTAGTTCTAATAATTCGTAAGTAGTTTTCCTACCCTTTAGGTAAATAATAGACTAATTCTATAAAACTAGAATAACCTCCTTCGAGTCCTATTAATTAAAGGTTAATAATAATATAAAATAGTATTATAATTATATTATTAGGGAATTAAAAATAAATAGTATATTAATAAGGTACTTAATACCCTTTATAAAAAGGGGCGTATATAGTTTATACTTAAACTTACCCTATTTATTATACTGATTTTTAATATATTATAAGTTATTAATAATAAAACAAAAAATCGCTAGGTAATAAACTTATATATTCTAAATAGCCTCGTAATCCTAAATATATACCCTATACCTAGGTAGGAATATATAATTAAGCGCTTTAGGGGGAAGAAATTTATTTTAATAATAAATACTAAATCTTTCTTTTACTAATTTTTAATATATCCTAATTATATTAAGTGCTTTATATTAATTATATACTAGGGATTAGAATAATCTAAAATTATACTAATAGGATTTAAGAATTCCTTAGCCTATATATAATAGTTTATAAATACGTTCTTCTAACTATTCGCTAAGTTTATTATAGTATATATTAATAATATAGTAATTTTCTCTAATATAATAATAGAGTACCTTAAATACCTTTAACTCGTATTTTCTATTTTTATAAATAAACATATAATACTCTCCGGACTTAAATTATTCCTTAAATACCTATTAATATAATTATTAGGCTATAAGGTAAATACGCTTAGGATTATAAATACGGATAATCGTATTCGAGTACTCTAAGAAATTAAATTCCCTTATATACTCGGCTAACTAGAGAAATAGCTTAGTATAATCGGATAATTATAATATACTTATTTATAATTTATACGTTTTATTATACCCTTATAAGCTAGGAAAATAGCCTTATTCTAGATTAATAAGGACTAAGGAGTCCTAGTCGGAGGACGAGAATATATATAATATACTATAATTATAGTATATTAACTAATACCCGAAGAAGAATAAGTATTCTAGGAGGTTATTAATACTCTTATTAGAACGTAATAATTATAATACTATAATCCGGATAAACTATTAGTTATTTAGCTTAATACTAGTCGAAAATATAATTTCGGAATTATTTTTTATTATATAAACCTAGTAATAATATAGGATTAAAAAATAATATTAGCCTAAATAAATACTTAACCGATTATATTCTTAAATAGGATACTATTAATATAATATTATTATAATTAAGGACTATACTATAGCCGGACTATAGCTATACTTATTATAAGCTATAATAGGGATAATATAGGAGTTATTTAAGGGTAGTATTAGGAGGAATAGGGGATATATTACGTAGGACGTAGGTATAAGTATAAGATAGAGGAAATAAAAGGAGGAATAGGATAGTATAATAATAAGAGGTTAGAATAGTATCCGATCGACTTTAGGTTGAATTTAACTTAATACTAGATAGATTCCGAGTTTAGCTTAATTTAATATTAAGTTAAAAAAGGGGATATACGAGGAAGGGAAAAGGGAGTATTATTATATTTAGATTATAAAAAATCCTTTTTTAAATTATTATAAATAAATATTAGAACTAGTAGTAAAGGACCCTTTTTAATAATTATTTATTACCTCCGTATATATATTTACGAAGCCTAATTAATACTAATTAATAGTTAATTTAGGTAATTATAGATTAGTAAGGAAGGAAGATCGATTTAAATAATAGATTCTCTTACTTAGTATAAAGAAGGAAATTATAATTAATAAGTAAAAACCCGGATTCTATATAGTTAATTACTTTTAGGTTTTTTAAAAAGAATAAGACTCGATATTTCTTTAATTTCGATTAAAAGATAGTTTAAATTTAATAAAATATAGCCTACCTTTAGAACGAATAAGGATAATAGCTTAACTAAAAAACGATTAGGCTAAAGCCCTTTTTAAGAATATAATTATCCTAAAAATAGTTTAGTATAATTTCGATTTTTTAAAATAGGATAAGGAGGTCCCTAGAATAATATAAGATAAAGCTCTAATTAAACTCTATATTATAAAGTTTATAATAAAGATAGAAAATAATAAGTATAATACTAGGTATAAACTACTTACTATATTCTAGAAATACTTTAAGGGTTAAATAGCTTTTATATAGGAGTTTATAAGACTTATCCTTAAAAAATCTTTCTAAAACCTTTTAAGTAGAAAAGGGATTTATATAGGATTAATAATAAAAAAACCTAACCCGCTTTTTAAAGTAGCTCTATAACTTAAGGAGTTATTAGTATAGCCTTTTTAATCGTACTATATTATATATTTTAAACCGGAGGTTTATATACTTCCTTTAATTCTTCCCCCTAAGCTCTTTAGGATATAATCTAATATTAGTACGACTTCGAATTAGAGTTAACTAGAAACTAATCCTACCCTAAATAACGAATAAAACGAAAATACCCTAAAGCTCTTACCCTAATAATAAGTATAAGTAACTACCGTTTAGATACTAAGGAAACTAATATTATATATATATTAATACTATAATACGGTTCTCCGGGTAATATAAAATAAAATATAAGACAAAGACGAAGGGATTCTAGACTAAATTTAAATTAATATTAATCCTATTTTATATAGAAACTAATCTCGATTTAGTAAAAAACCCGAGGTACTAATAAACGTATATTATTAGCTTTTACCTATATATTTCGATAATACCCTAGTAAATACTAATATAATTATAAAATTTATAAAGGTTTAGGATAAGTCGAAAATATACTTAAAAGAACCCTATAATTTATTCGATAATAAAATAAGGGTTATAATAAATATTTATTATTTACTTAAAATCTACCTATTAAATTTCTATATATTATTTTCCCGGATTCTCTTAGGATAAGTATAATAATACTATATTAATTATATCCTTTAGAATAATACTTTTATAAATATTTACCTTTAGATTAAATAATATTTTAATACTAATATAAATTATTCTTATTATTATATATATTAGATTTTAACTATATATTAAACTATTTATAATACGAATCTAAAAAGTAAATTATACGAGATTCTTTAAAAGTTATTTAATAAACTTAATCTTTATTAATAAGCCTTCGGTAAGGAATATAATAGAACCCCTTTTTTCCGAATAACCCTTATTAATACCTATTATAGGATCTTAGAACTAGAATTCGCCTTATTCTAACCGGCTATTAATATTAAATCCTTAATAGCGGATCTTTATTCTTTATTCGATACTATAATAGCTTATAAAACGATTTACTCTTAGTACCTATAGGATAATTAGTATAAAACCTTTTATCTTAATAGAAGATATTAATAGAATTTCGACCGAAAACCTAATAGATTTCGACCTAAGTTCGACCTAAATTCAGCCTAACCCTATTTATATCCTAAGCTATTATTATCCTAGGATAAAAAGTACTTTATTTATAGGAAATAGGGGTATTAGTCGACTTAATATATAAACGAAGAACGTAAATAGGCGAAAAGATCGTTTATTATATACTATGAATTTATAGGATTATCCCCGGACTTCGATACTTATATTATAGATTTCAAGGGTTTTAAGGACCTTTCCTATTATAATAAGGTATAACTAAACCCGCTTAATAAATAGTAAATAATAAATAACCTATATAATATAGTATATATATATTACCTTATATATATTAACCTAACTATAATAAAACTCCTAGTAAATACTAATACTATTAGTTAAGTATTTTTATTACCCTACCGAATATAGCGGGTTAATACGCCCTAACGTTTACGTATAACTATTATTAGTTAGGTATCTCTATCGCCCTACCGAATATAGTAGGTTAATACGCTATAACGTTTACGTATAACTATACCTAGTAATCCCGTACGTACGTATAATATAATAGTAATATACCAATCGAATAATAGAGGGATAAAGTACCCTTACTAATAATAGTCCTCGCTAAGTATACTTTTACTTTAGTCCTAAATACTTATCTTCTCTATCTAATATACGAATAAGACCTAATATTTATATACGAGATTCCCCTATTCCTATCCTTCGGAATCGAGTTAATATCGATCCGACTTTATATCGGAATTGCGAGAGATTTATACTAACGTTAGACTAGAGTTATATAGTATTATACCTCCTATCTAAACTCTTATCTAAGATTCTACTAATCCGTCTAAGTTATTATATAAGTATTCTAATACTAGTAACTTTTCTTTTTATAGTTAAATAAAGAGGTAATATAGACTATTACTATATCCCCGAGTACTTTCTTATTTAGATTTAAAGGTTTAGTCGAATAAGAGACTAATCGGGGTTTAGTTTAAATAGGTTCTTCCTAGCGTATAATACTTCGTTATATTATATATTTACGAGTATAATACTTAGTAGTATCGTATATTTATAAGTATAATACTTTATAGTATTATATATCCCTAGGATATATTATTTTATCGTATCGTATATCCTAAGGACTTAGGTCGAAAACGCGTCGAAATTATCCTAAAATCGTATCGAAGTTATATTAAAATTAGGTCGAAAATATAATCGGATCTTATACCCCTAGTACTATTTCTTTTATACGAAGGGTTATATATCTACGAGAACGAAAGATAGAGAAGAGAAAAACGAAAATAAGGTCGAAAAACGTAAGTAAAAAATAGGTAGAAAAATCGAGAAAAGAAATAAGTCGAGTCGAAAAGAAAGAAAAAAAATT
Source organism: Ophiocordyceps camponoti-leonardi (nom. inval.) (assembly GCA_003339455.1). Taxonomy (NCBI): domain Eukaryota; kingdom Fungi; phylum Ascomycota; class Sordariomycetes; order Hypocreales; family Ophiocordycipitaceae; genus Ophiocordyceps; species Ophiocordyceps camponoti-leonardi. The sequence continues at coordinate 81,095 of PDHP01000062.1, forward strand.
TTATAAGTATACTAAATAAGGTATAATAGGGTAGGGTAGGTAGCTAAAGGCTCTAGCCCTACGTAACCCTATAAGGTCGATAACCCTATATAAAAAAATTCTCCGAAATCGTTTCTTCTTTCTCCCTATACTATTATTATTACTATTATTATTATTATCTTCCTTAACGTAAGTTTAAACCGATTTTATCGTAATTTCGAGTCGAATTCGAGTAAGAATTAAACTAATATCGAATAAAAATCGAACTATAGTAAATACGCGTTTATCTCGAGGTATAATAACCCCTATAATACCGTTTTTATCTACTCGGGGTAGCTATAATAATAGTAATAAACGTAGTAAATACGGCGGTAATAGTAGTATTAGCTATAATAATAATAATAGTATTAGTATTAATAGTAGTAGTAATAATAATAGCGGTAATAATAATAATAACGATAAGCTTAACCTTATCCCTCTTCCCCCTCCTCTTTATCGTAATAAGTTATTATTTATTTTAACCCTATCCCTATATTATCTAAGGCTTATTTTTAGTTTATTTAGGAATTATCCTAGAATAAGCTAAAGATAAGTATAAACTTAGAATAAAATAATATCGAAGTTAAGTCGATATTAGCTAGGTTTTAAATTAAAATTATACTAATTTCTAGTTAATATAGTACTTACCTTTACCTCCGCTCGTAGGTATAATACCTCTATTTCTAGTTAGGCTCCTCCTCCTCCTCCTCCCGCTTTATTAACGCCTTATACGTTTTAATTCTCGACCCTAGCCCCCGTTATACTAACCCCCGCCCCTCCCCCCCTAATACTATCGTTTATTTATTAGTATACTATAGTTCGGGGGATAGTTTATTAGGCTATCCTATACTAATCTTATATTAATAAATTATTAGAATAGCCTCCTTCGACTAACGCGTATTAGGTATAAGCGTTAACTAAGGTAAAAGCCTATTACCCGTATAGGAAGGGGGGAAAGTACTATAATACGGTATAAACTCCTCCTCGAGTATATAGAACTTATAAAATTATTAATTAATTTCGAGGATATAGACCCTTATATTAGCTATATCCGCTATAACCGCCCTCGTCGAATTCGTTTTTACGAACTATTAATTAAACGAGGTATAAAAGGATAAGGTATATTTAATCTTACTTTAATATCTTATTAAACTCGATTCGAAGTTATACTAAACTTAAACTAATATTATATAGTATTCGAATATAGCTTATCCTATACTAAATACTTATCGGAATACTTATAATAGTCGTACTTAATTTTTCTTTTATTTTTACTATTTTTCTTTTATTTTTCCTTTATTTTTTCCTTTATTTATTTTTCCTTTTTACTTCCTATTCGAATATACCCATTTTATACGTTCGAAAGTCTATAAATTCGTAAAATTAATATTATAATTATTAATTAAAAACGTATTTTATAAAATAAGTATAGTCGAAACTAATTCGAATAAAAGTCGACTTTAGATTAAAGTTAAGTCGACTTTAAGCGTATATCGAAAGAGAATCGAAAAGAAATTAAGTCGAAATCGATAAAAACTCTAACTAAAACTAGAAAAAAGCCGATTCGAAGAAAAGAATAAATAGTATTAACTTATAGTAGGTATTTACCGAGTACTATAGAACCGTCTTATCGAAGTTAAACTAAATACTAATAAAAGTATATCTAAAATTATCGAAAATAGCTATAGCTTTTAGAATCCTATAGAGTATATAACTTCTACTATTTAAATTATTCTTCTATTCCGGTAAAGTAGTATCGAGTCTAGTATTATATAATAAAAGTATATAACTATTCCTAATACTAATTAATATTAGTTAAGTATTTCTATTACCCTACCGAATATAGTGGGTTAATACGCTATAATATTTACGTATAACTATACCTAGTAATCCTATATATACGTATAATATAATAGTAATATACCGATCGAATAATAGAGGGATAAAGTACCCTTACTAATAATAATCCTCGCTAGGTATACTTTTACTTTAGTCCTAAATACTTATTTTCTCTATTTAATATACGAATAAGACCTAATATTTATATACGAGATTCCCCTATTTTTATCCTTCGGAATCGAGTTAATATCGATCCGACTTTATATTAGAATTATAAGAGATTTATACTAACGTTAGACTAGAGTTATACGGTATTACGCCTCTTATCTAAACTCCTGTTTAAGATTCTACTAATCTATCCAAGTTATTATACGAGTATTCCGATAGCTATAGTTAGTAATCCTATACGTATATATAATATAATAGTAATATACTAATTAAATAATAAAGGGATAAAGTACTCTTATTAATAATAGTCCTTACTAGGTATATTTTTATTTTAGTCCTAAATACTTATCTTCTTTATTTAATATACGAATAAAACCTAATATTTATATATAAGATTCCCCTATTCTTATCCTTCGGAATTAAGTTAATATTAATCTAACTTTATATTAGAATCGTAAAAGATTTATACTAACGTTAGACTAGAGTTATACGGTATTATACCTCCTATTTAAACTCCTATTTAAGATTTTATTAATCTATTTAAGTTATTATACGAGTATTCTAATACTAATAACTTTTCTTTTATAATTAAATAAAAAGGTAGTATAAATAATTATTATATCCTTAAGTATTTTCTTATCTAGATTTAAAGGTTTAATCGAATAAAAGGCTAATCTAAATTTAACTTAAATAGGTTCTTCCTAGTATATATTACTTTATTATATTATATATTTATAAGTATAATATTTAATAGTATTATATATTTAATAAATATTATTATAATACGATAAAAAGGAGCTTATTTCTTATCTATTTAATACGATTAATAAACCTCTTTATAGCCTCTTTTTTATACGCCTCCTTCCTCTAAAAGAATAGCCCTATACGCGGAGCTATTAGGCGAGGAGTCTAGGGGGGACCCGGGCGGAGGTATAAACCTCGATAGGGGAACCCTCGGACTCCGATAATCCTACTAGAACTAGTTAACGGGTTTATCCTCTTTTAATATTATTTCCTCTTCTAATAACCCTTTTATAAATATACTTTAGGCTTTAGATAATCCCTTTCTTAAGTCTACTTTTAATAAACTCGCTTAAGTAGTTTTATAGGATAGTTTTTATATTATATAGTTTATTATTAATATCCTTATTATAATACTTAGTACCTAGAGTTTAATTATTCTACTAATAGACTTTATACCCCTTTTCGCTTTTCTTACCTAGGTTATTTAAAAGTTTATAAAAAAAGCTATTATAATTACTCTTTAACTAAAGTCTACTTTTTCTAACTAGTTATTATAGGCTTTTATTCTTATTACTATTTAAGAACCTTATAGTTAGAGGGCTAATAGGAGTTTGCCTAATCCCCGTTTAATATAATTATAAAGTCCTTATTTTCTTAAAAAATATTTTTACTTTAGATAATACTCTACCCCCCCCCTTTCCTACCCTTATTACTAAGGCGAATAAGGCTATTAGTTTATTAGTAGTTATAATAGCCTAGTACCTTCTAAGTAATAATATCGTTTTTACCTTTAATATTAATAAAAAGAGTCTTATAGACTAAAATAGCTAAATCTAATATACTTTTAGGGCTAAGATAATATATATATACTAAACCTTTACTATTATTATTAAGGGAGTCTAAATAGAGTCCGCCTTTTAGGACTATAATACCCTTTTTATTATTCTTTAAACCGCTAATTATATTAATATTACTCGCTTTAGGGCTATAAAGCCCTATAAAGGCTTTTAAAGAATTATTCCCTAGATAAACCTTATTCTTAGGATTAATAGTATTATTAATATAAACCGATTTTATATAAATAGCCTTATTATTAATTTAAAGATTATTTATTATAAACCTTATAATAAATTAATATACTCTAAATAGTATTATAATTACTTTTAATATAATTATATTTTTAAATATTATTAAAAGGATTTTTATTATAAATATTATAAAGCCGCCTTATATAATAATAGGGAAGGGTTTTATCCTACTAATAAAAAGGAGTACTTATAGTACTACCTTCTATATAATAGGGCTTATACTACTTAAATATATAAATACTTAGTCTCCTACTAATAATAGGAGAGGGTAAAGGCAAATTACTTATTATACCCTTAATACTTTTAAGAATTACTTATAGTCTAATTACCCCCCCTATTATTTAACCCCCTTTATTAATACTAATAGTTTTATATAAGTCTTTCTACGTAAATAGCCTTATTAAGGCTCCCTTAAGGACCTTAACTAGGCTTTAAACCTTAACCTAGCCGGTTTTTAACCTTTAAACCCGATTAATATTACCTCCTTTTAGGATTTAATCCTAAGTCTAGTATTATAAGGGCTTTTATTAATATAAAATACTCTAATAACTCGGGGTACTTTCGCCCCCTATAAGGCTTTAGCTACCTATAGTACCTTTTCCTCTTAGGGAGTATTTACCCCTTATAAAAGCTCTAGTATAAGGAGTATAAGGGGAGGATAAGGAAATTATAATAATAAGGAAAGCCTATTCTTTACCCTTTTTTATACCTAATTTACTCTTTTTATATAATTATTATTCTTTATACTTTTAACCTAGTTTTTATAAAGATTATAACCCTTATTTAGAATATTTAGTATATAAATTATTTTACTTATTTAGCCTTCTCCTTTTTTATTAACTATAATATAATCGCTCTTTAAGAATTTTAATTCGACTTATATAAATACTTACTACTCCTTAAACTCGCCTTTTACTACTTTATCTAAAGTATAGGATAAGCTTTTTTTTATATTTATAAATAATATAATATATAGTCCTAGAATCTAGTCCTTATAAAGGATATTACTAGAATCTCCTTTTATAATAATCCCTATATTCTTTTTTTATATTCTCTACCCCTAGGTATTCTTATTAGCCTTATCCCCCTTTTATTTTAATTACTCCTTAATTATTCTTTAGCTATTATCCTTAGGGATTTTAATTTATATTATCCTTTATAAAATCTTTATAACTAGACTTTACCTTATATTTATACCCTTTTTAATACTATATCCTTACTTAGCCTTAAACTCCTTACTCCCTTTTATAAGGTTATTTAGGAAGTTTAGAATTATTATATTAATATAATTAACCTTTTCTAGACTACCCTTTTTAGCCTTTTTACCTTTTTTAGACTTAATCTAACTCTTTATAACTCCGATTATATACTATAAGCCGCCTTTTTTTATATTACCCTCCCCTTAGAGTCTAAGCCCTTTTAATACTAAAAGTCTTTTAATACTAATATTCTCCTAGTAAAGGCTAAAAATCGCCTTCTCCTTTATTATATTCGCTTTTTCTTACTTAAAGAGATTAACTCCTTTATTACCTAGCTTTATAGCGAATTAAAGGCTATAGTAGTTATTATTATCCTATACTATTCTTATACGTTTAAACCCTATATAGTCTCCTAGTAGACTTTTAAAGTAATAGGTATAATAAGGTTTATTAAAAGAAGTTATTATTATTAGTATATAAACCTAATAAACTCTAATTAAAAGGATTATTAAAAAATAATATTTATTTTTAAAAGGTTTATTTATATTATTAAAAGGAATATATAAAAGGGTTTTTTTATTTTAGCTTTCTTTAATCCCTATATAATATAGTTTATAACCTAGTAAATATACTTATATAATTAAGCCCCCCCTAAGCTAGCCTATATACCTCCCCTTATAGCCTTTCCTAATAATCCCTTTACCTTAGACTTTATTAGGAAAGTCCGCTTCCTAAGTAATAAATTCTTCCCTTGCCCCTTAATTACCCTTTTACTTTTAGTACTAAATAACCCTTTCCCCTCCTTCGATATCTTATTAGTTATTATAAACTCTAATATTTATAAAGTACTCTATAGTATTTTTTTATAAAAATTAATAAGCCTTAATAATATCCTAATTAGCTTTCTTAAGGGCTATAATCCCCCCTTTATTATTATCCTTATTAAACTCTTATAAGGTTATATCTCCTAGGCTTATTTCCCCTCCGCTTATAAAGTTTTTAATATTTTTATTCTTTATAAGTAAAGTAAGTTATCCGAAGTCTATTAGACTCTAGGGGGCTATAGGCTAATCTCCTTCCTAAATATAATTAATAAAATCCTAGAAATAATCCTTATAAAGCGTATTTTTATAATTATAGAACTTTAGAGTATTCTACTTTTTAATTAAATAAATAACTACCCTAAACGATTTATAAATAGTATACTACTTCTCCTTACTAAAATAATTCGAATAATATAAAGCCTTTAGGGCTTAGTCTCCTTATTTATACTTAATATAATAGGGGCTTTCGATTATATTTCTTATTATAAGCTTATTTAAACCCTTAATTATTTTAGCTTTCCTCCTTAAATCTTAGCTTTTCTTTACTCCTACCTTATAGACTATTTATCCTATATATATATTAATAGTATTCTTTTAAACTCTATTTTTATTCTAAAAAGTATACCTTAGGAATCCCCCTTATTACTTATCCTTTTTATCCTTTATATCTTCTCCTTATATTAACGCCTTAAGAAGGTTATTAGGGTTATTCTAGTAGGCTTTACTAATAATATAAATATTATTAGTATTAGCTATACCCTAGTTTAGGTTTAGGCTTAGTTTATCTAGGCCTAGGGTATTTACTAGGATTAGGTAATAGAGTATAAAATATCCTTTTAGCCTTTTAAAAGCGAGCTTCTTTATTTTACGCGTATTTACTAAGCGGATACTTCCCTATTAATCCTTAATAGAGTATTAATTACCCTTACTTAGGAGGCTTATATACTCGGCGTATAAATATACTATAAGCTTTAATAAAAGGTATACCTTTAATAACTTCTATAAAAGCTATAAAAATAATAGTTTATACTTACTAATCTTATTATCTTAACCTAGGGCTTTACCCTTCCTTATATAAAGGAGGTTTATACTAAGATTATTTATACTACTATTACCTATAGCTCTTTTTATTTTATCCTTCCTATTCTAACTAAGGGCTACTCCTTTAGCTAATCGATTAAGGAGCTAGCTAAAGTCTAGGCCTAATACCTACGTACTATTACTAGCGCTTACTATACTATACCCGGCTATTATATAGAGATCGAGGTATATATCCCCCCCCTAGATATTTACCTTACCTATTATTCTACGTATACGTATTAGCTCCTCGAATCTCGTAGGTTTATTATTATTATTTACTCGGTTACTAGTTAGGTTACTTACCGACTCCGCCCGTATTATAATCGCCCCCTTATTATTCTTTATATCGCCCTAAGGGATACTTAATAAGCTCTTACCTCCTAAGTAGGCTTTAATAGTATAGGGTCCTAGTCCTATAAGCTATTTAACCTTTATTTTTAAGATAAATAGTATAGTTATTAGGAATCTAAAGAATAATACCTTAAGTAATATAGTTAATCCTATAGTTATACTATAAACTCTCCCCCTTAGCTATATTTAGGTACTCTTTTTATAAAGTATACCTTTTTTCTAAAGTTTTTTAATAGCCTTTTTACTTAACTCTATATTAATAGGATTAGGCTTAATAGGTTCCTCTTTACCTATAATATCCCCTTTATACTATTATCTCTATATTTATATAGTTTAGGTAAGGATAAAATAGCCGAATATATTTTTTTATACTATTATTTTATAGCTTTATAATATACTCTTCTTTTTTATACTCTAATTACCCCCCTAAGGGATTAAGCGGACTTTATTTAAGTACTCTAGTATAAGTCCTATACTAGCCCCCTTATTAAATAATTCTCTTTTTTATATTATTTATACTAATTTAACCTTATTATAAACTTATATAAATAACGGATACTAGAACCTTCTTAAAATTATTATTACTTTTTCTACTATTATCGAAAGCCTTTTTTACTTATTTAACCCCTATATCCCCTTTATTATTTTAGTTATTATATAAGCCCCCGTATTATCCTTTTTAGAGGGTAATTATACCCCCGTTTTTACGTTTTTACCCTAGTCTTTTCTATTATTTTCTACTTTTTCGCTAGTTTTCTAGCTTCTTTCTAGCCCTCCTCCGAAAGTATTATAAGTAGAATCCTATTACTTTTTTCTATTATTATTACCTTATTCTTTATCCTTTCGATAATTACTCCCCTTTTATTCTCCCCTATATTATTTTTACCTTTATCCCCCTTATCCCTTTTATACTCCCCCTTTTATTCTTCTATTATTCTTTTAGTACTCTTTATTTCCTTCGCCCTTTCCCTATACTCTATTACCTCCTTTAAAAGCCTAAAGTCTCCCCTTATATTCTTATATAACTTTTTAATTACCTAGTATATAGTCTCTAGCTTATTTCTAAGTAGGGGGTAATTTAAAGCGTATTTATTAATATTTAACTCCTAGTTAGGGATCTTTTTATCGCCGGGTATATATCCCGAAAGTATATTACCGTTTATTATTTAGAGTACTAATTAGTTTACCCTTTTTTTAATCTATTAAAAGCGAGTTCTAATCTATTTTATTATTTACTTATTACCCTTTAATTACTTTTTATTCGCCTTTATTTACTTTTTTAACTATTTATTAATTTAATCGAGGGAATATACTATATATTTAATAAGGCTAAGAATCTACTAGTTAATAATCCTATTATCCTTAATAGGAGTAATATAAGATAATAAAGGGGGCGCTAAGAGTATATTTAAGGGGTAAAGGTAATTCGGCTAGTTTAGGTATTTAGTATTAAGAGTAGGGATTAGCCTTATAAACCTATTACTTTATATTAGCCTTATAATTATACTTATTATTATTATAATTATTATTATTATTATTATTAGGGTAATTATAATAAAGGTTAAGTTAATAATTACTTATATAAATAATAATTAAGGGCGTATACCCTTATCCTACTTTAACTTTATAATTTTATATAATTCCTATATAAGCTTTTAAAACTATTATATTATTAGCTTCCCCTAAATAAACCCCGTTTATTCTACTTATTTTAATAGAATTCTTTACTCCTTCCTACTTAATAAAGACTATTAATTCTACCGCCTTTTAGGCTAGCTCCGGAGTTATTAACTATTACCTATTAGTATTTTTCTTACTCTTTACCTATTCTACTCCCTTTTCCTAGGCTAGTCCTTACTTTTTTATATCCTTAGCGCTTTATAGTATAATAATAATAATTAGCTTATTAGGTATTTACTCCTTTATTAGCCCTAGTTCCTCGCCCCTTTATTATACTCTAGTTATTTCTCCTTTACTATTATTTATTTACTCTTTTAATCCTAATAAAAAAAGCCTTACTTAATTAAGTATAAAATATAAAGGCTATAGGGGATATTATATAATTTATTAGGCTTTATTAGCTAAGTATATATAATAAAGAATAAGTTAATTATAGGGTATTTATTAATTATATACTCCTTTAGTATTACTCTTCCTACCGCCCTTATAATTACCTCCTTTTATAATAAATAAGGTAGGAAGTACTTATAAAAATAATAATAATAAAGGAAGAAGGAAGAGAAAGAGGAGGGAGGAATAATCGAGGTTTTTATACCCCCTTTTCTACTATGCCTTACTACTTTTACTTATATTAACTCCTAGATTAGGTTTTTATTTCTCCGCTCCCTCCCTCCCCTTTCTCCCCTCCTCTCTTTTCTTATATAATCTATAAGACTACCTAAGTAAACGGCTTATCCTACTATACGTTTATTTTCCCCTACCCTATAGCCCCCCTTTAGGGGGCCTAGGGCCCTACTTTTACCCTATTATTAGGGGGTTTTACCCCTTCTAGGGATTTTTCCTACTTAGTATAATAGTAAGGTTCTAAAAGCCCTTTATAGCCCCTAGAGTAGTTTGGCGAAGACGAAGGCGCACCCTGCTGGGTTAGGGAGGAGGCCCTCGAATTCAATAAAACAAAGAAAAGGAAGAAGAAAGAAGAAGACGGAAGAAAGAAGAAGAAAGGGAAGAATAGGAAGAATAAGACGAAGAAGACGAATACAAAGAAGACCTTAGAAATCAAAGAAAGACCTAGAAAACGTAGAAAACGTAGAAAACGTAGAAAACCTAGAAAACCTAGAAAACGTAGTAAAATAAGGTATCCGTAGACCTACGGAAAATACACTCTCGTGACTGACTTGTAGATTGTGAAGAGGAGGGCCTAGCCTAGGCACCTACGCTACTTAGCCTTCTAGGAAGAGCAAGGTAGGAAGGGCATCTCTTATATACACGAATCTGACCCCGTAGGGCCCCTGATGACCCTGACCTTCCTAGACCTCCCTAGACCTCCCTACTTAGGCTATCCTAGACCTATGACGTAGCCCTCCGGCTGGGAGCCTTGTGTATGTGTATGTGTGTGGTAGAGTGCCCTTTACCCCTGCTAAATTACTCCCTATAGCGTAAGCACGGTAAAAGAGAAGAAAGCCGGCTTCGCGATAAAAACAATAGGGGTAAAGGCAGACGTTAAGGCAGTTAATAAGGTAGATAATAAGGTAAAAAGAGAGAAGAAGGGAAATAAGGAGTCGACGAGAAGAAGGAAAATAAGGGAGAAAGAAGAAGAAAGGAGGGAAAAGAAGAGAAGGAAGGAGGGAAAAGAAGAGAAAAAGGGAGGGAAAAGAAAAGAAGAAAGGAGACCCTTAGTACTTACCTTCTTCCTAGGGTTAGTACGTTAGATTAGTAGAGACGAAGAAAACGGTAGAATCCGTAGGAATAATATCTCCGGCGTCTATAATACTACTTAATTAGGACCTTCTATAATGGTAGGTCCTATCCCTAGGAAGGAAAGGCTAACTCCCTATAGGACTAGAGTAGCGGCGCCGGACTCCCTATAGGACCGAAGAGGGTAAAAGGAGACGATAACGGGTAGGAATAGCTAAAGGAATAGGTAATAATAGCGTTAGTAGCCTCGTTTCGTAGGCTAAATTTATCGTCTTAAAGAAGAATAAAGACAATAAAATACGCTTTTAAAAAAAGCGTGCCGTATAGAGTCGTCTAGGCTAGTTAGTCTAGTTAATTAAGAAGTAGCCGCTATACGTTTTATAGTAGGGCTAAGTAGAGACTAAGAGAGTACCTCGTCGAGTTATTATTTCCTAGGCTATCGACCTATTAGTAGAAGGAAGTATACCTCTCTAGCTAGTCGAACGTGTTTTTAACCTTCGGGCGTTATACCTCGTACTACCGTAGCCGTACTAGTAGACCGACTTAATAGATCTAATTAAATACTCTATAGTATCTTAGGAGCGTTATCTTCGCTACTAATTAGGAAGGAAGGTCGTCTATTAGGTCTTAGACCCGTTAGCGATAGCTAGGGCCGACGAAGAAGGGGAGCTACTCGAGCCTATTTACCGGGAACTTTCTCTCGAAGTAAGCGAGGAATCTATTAATCTCCCTACCTTAAAAGGGAAGGAGGGGAGGAGTCGGGCCGGGAAGGAAAGACTAAGCGGATACTAAGGGGGATAACTACCGTAGGTCCTATAACTAGGGGCCTAGGCAGGGAGACGAAGAAAGCGAGGAAGAAAGAGGGGAAACGGCGGTAGGGAGTAGCGAGAGCGATAACTATAAGACCTGCTATTATCTTTACCGTACGGCTGTCTCGGATATCGTGACTACTACCTACTATAGTTGCTAGTCTTCTTACCGTCGGCGATCGGGATCCTAATCCTAATCCTAATACTATTAATCCTAACGTTATTATCTAAGACCTTATTACCGCTACTATTATTAGCCGTATCCTAGCTAAAGCCGAAGGGACGAAAACGCGGTTAAAAAACGCCGTAGAGATCGAGATCCTAGAAACCAAGGGGAGATTAAATAGTCGGGGTAGGTAGTAGCTATCGGATCCGTCGGGTCGGTAAGGTCGGCCGTTAAAGGGACCGTGCCGAGGCTAAAGGAGAAGAAAGTAGAAGACTAGAAGGCGAAGAAAGCAGCCGAAAAAATAGGGCTAAGAAGGGCGTTAGAGACTATAAAAAGAAGTAGAAGAGGAATCGTAGCTAAGGTCGTTTCTACCGCTACCTTTACTACCGAAGAAGAAAGAAGCTAAAGGAAGGATAAAGAAAGGGATAAAAAAACGAGTATTAAGCTAGCCGGCTATAGCTATTAAATTCCTCGGAGTAAGGTACCCGAAGAAGGGAAGAAGGAAGAAGGAGGTAGTCGTTATTACTATTAGCCTTATTATTATTACTAGCCCCTTATCCCCCCTCTCTCCTAACCTTCTTTAGTAGGCTTAATTAAATAGTATTTACTATTTTAACCGGGCTACTACTAACCCTAGCGCCCTAAAGGAGAGAAAGAAAAAGCCTTAGCCTACCGGCTAGGAAGAAGGAATATATATTAAAGTATTATAAAGAATACCCCGCGTATTACGCCCTAGAGACTAGTTTTAGCGAAGATAAAGGCGTACCCTACTAGGTTAGGGAGGAGGCCCTCGAATTTAATAAAATAAAGAAAAGGAAGAAGAAAGAAGAAGACGGAAGAAAGAAGAAGAAAGGGAAGAATAGGAAGAATAAAATAAAGAAGACGAATATAAAGAAAACCTTAGAAATTAAAGAAAGACCTAGAAAACGTAGAAAACGTAGAAAACGTAGAAAACCTAGAAAACGTAGTAAAATAAGGTATCCGTAGACCTACGGAAAATACACTCTCGTAATTAACTTATGGATTATAAAGAGGAGGACCTAGCCTAGGTACCTACGCTACTTGGCCTTTTAGGAAGAGTAAGGTAGGAAGGGTATTTCTTATATATACGAATCTAACCCCGTAGGGCCCCTAATAACCCTGACCTTCCTAGACCTCCCTAGACCTCCCTACCTAGGCTGTCCTAGACCTATAACGTAGCCCTCCGGCCGGGAGCCTTGTGTGTGTGTGTGTGTATAGTAGAGTGCCCTTTGCCCCTACTAAAGTAGATTTAAATAAATAAATAAATAAATAGTATTATATATCCTTAGGATATATTATTTTATCGTATTATATATCCTAAGGACTTAGGTCGAAAATATATTAAAATTATTTTAAAATCGTATTAAAATTATATTAAAATTAGGTTAAAAATATAATCGGACTTTATACCCCTAGCGTTATTTCTTTTATATAAAGGGTTATATATCCGCGAGAATAAAAAATAGAGAAAAAAAACGAAAAATAAGGTTAAAAAACTTTATATTTTCTTTTATTTTATTTTTCCTTTTTACTCTTATTCGAATATACTCGTTTTTACGTATTTAAAAGTCTATAAATTCGTAAAATTAGTATTATAATTATTAAGTAAAAACGTATTTTATAAAATAAGTATAGTCGAAACTAATTCGAATAGGAGTCGACTTTAGATTAAAGTTAAGTCGACTTTAAGCGTATATTAAAAGAGAATCGAAAAGAAATTAAGTTAAAATCGATAAAAACTCTAATTAAAACTAGAGAAAAGCCGATTCGAAGAAGCGAATAAATAGTATTAACTTATAATAGGTATTTACTAAGTACTATAAAACTATTTTATCGAAGTCGAACTAAATACTAGTAAAAGTATATCCGAAAATTATTAAAAATAATTATAACTTTTAGGATCCTACTAAGTATATAACTTTTATTATTTAAACTATTCTTCTATTCTAATAAAATAGTATTAAGTCTAGTATAATATAAAGCGTATAGCTATTCCTAATACTAATTAGTATTAATTAGGTATTTTTATCGCCCTACTAAATATAGTAGGTTAATACGCCCTAATATTTATATATAATTATAACTAATAATCCTATATATATATATAATATAATAATAGTATACTAATTAAATAATAAAGGGATAAAGTACCCTTATTAATAATAATCCTCGCTAGGTATACTTTTATTTTAGTCCTAAATACTTATCTTCTCTATTTAATATACGAATAAGACCTAATATTTATATACGAGATTCCCCTATTCTTATCCTTTAGAATCGAGTTAATATTAATCCGACTTTATATTAGAATCGCGAGAGATTTATACTAACGTTAGACTAGAGTTATACGGTATTACGCCTCCTATTTAAACTCCTATCTAAGATTCTACTAATCCGTCTAAGTTATTATACGAGTATTCTAATAAATATATTTTTAATACTTTTTCTTATAAATATCGATTCGACTTCGACCTAAGATTAATAGAATATAAATAATACCTTATTATAACCCTCTTTTAATATATAGTCTTTTATAACCCTAACTTCCTATAAAACCCTAGATTCTTAGATCGATATTCAACTTATCCTAGTATTATAATTTATACTTTCTAATAAATATTCTAAATTAATTTTCTAAGGTATTTTAACTAATACTAATACTATAGTAGTCTCTACCGCTAGGCTTAATTAATTTATAGCTCTTTAACTTATAATCCTAACTCTTTTCCTTAATACCTCGATAGTAGGCTAAGCCTTTATTAAATTCAGTAAGGGAATATAAGTAATTTTATCTTTTAGCTTAATAATAGTTATAACCCCTATTAGGAGAATTATATTTTATATCCTTTTTATATAAACCCCTTTCCTCCTTTACTTAGCTAATATAAATTAACTAAGCGTATTTTTTAATAATACCTTTAATAAACTTATTTATAACTCCTAATAGATTCCTATTATACGTAAATAAGAATACCTATAATTCTTTTTTGGATTTCGACTAGACTTCGCCTTAACTTTAAACCTAATAGAAGGCGAACTCTATTAAATCTATTAGCGATTTAGATATCCTACTATAGTAAGACTATATTAACTCCTAACTTAAGCCGGATATAATACCTTAATATAGGCCCTAGAAGTAGTATCGAAGGTTTATAAGTATTATTAACTCTATAGTTTAGTATTATAATACTTTAAATTTAGGATTAAAAACGATAAGGATTTTAATTATAAAGTTATTATTAATATACTCTAGCTTAATAATAAGCCTATTCTCTATATTATTAACGCGGTAATAGTATTCTAAGCTATAAGATTCCTACCTTCTCTTTTAGCGAAAAATACCTAGGCTACTCTATAGCTTATTTAGATTAATTATTATTTTAAGCCTTTAGATTTTATCCGCTATAATATAAGAACTAATTTTAATTTAATTAAATTTCGAATAATAATTAGCTCTCTTAGGATTTTATATACCTAGGTTCTAGTAGAAGCCTATTAGTCTATTAGAAAAGTCGAGTAATACTATATACTATTTTAATAGGTATTTAATATAATTTTAGAGGAACTCCGAGGCGACTTTAATCGGATATCGATCCTATAAATAGCTATTAAAGTAATAAATAATATAGCTAGACCGGATAGACTTATATTAACCCTACTTATATTTAGAGTATACTCTAGAATTACCCCTAAATCGCCTTCTATACTATCGATAATAAAATACGTATAAGCTACTTAAAAAGCTATAATAGCCTTTTATTAATATACTATTTCCTATTAGGTTTATAAGGCTTTAATAGCCCGAAATAGACTAAATACGATTAATTATCTTTATTTATCCTTATAAAGTAAAGTATAGGTATAGTATAAAAAACTAGGTTAATAAGGCCCCTTTACCCTACTCTATATTAATAGCTATAATATTATAGTCGAACTCCTTAATAGGCCTTACCGATTTCGATTAACCTATATTTACTTATTCCTTATAAATATTAAAAATACCCTATTAATTTCGGATTAATCCCCTATTTACTCTAAACTAACTTCGATATAACCTTAAGTTAAATTCGAGGTTTAAGTCTTTTAAAAACGATAGGAAACTATTACCTTTATATCCTAAAAAGAGGAAAATAATATAATATTCTTAATTAGGCTCTAGAATAAAGATAAGATTATTATACTAGGATATTTATTCGAGGCGTTTAATAATTAGGAGATTATTAACCTTATTAATAGGGGAGTTTTCTCTTTTAAATAATTTAACCCTATAAAGTATACTAGCGTATAAATCTTCTAGGTATATATAATCCGGGAAATTAAAAGGAAGATAATAAATACCCTATATAAAAAGTCTTAATTAATTATCGCTAGCTATAATAATACTAGTAAAAATATAATTCTAATATAATCCTTTATAATTTAATATATTAATTAATGTTTAATTCTAGTATTAATACTAGCCGAACTCGAGTCGAATTCCGAGCTTACTTTAAAGGATATTCCTTAGGCTTATCCCTAGGCTTATATAACTCTTAAATATACTATTATCGCCTCCTTTTTAACCGAGATAAAATCCTAATACCCCCTAAATACGATTCTTTAAGTTATTAAGCCCCTATATAGGATTATAAAAATAAGAGTTTATTAGTTTAGGATATACTAAGAATACTACCTTAACTATTTCTAAATATATATATTTATATTTAACGTATACCTCCTCCTTTCGATTTCTAGACCTTAGACATTTAGTCTTATTAGCCTATAAACTAATAATACCCTTATCCTTAGAACTAAGGCTTTTAGCGATTTAGAAAAAAAAGAAATAGTTTTTATTAGATTTTAGACTAAGCCTAAGGCTATCCTTTAACCTAATAGTTTTATAAATTTTAATAAATCTTAACTTAAGGTTAAATAATATTATAATATAATAAGAAGGAGCTTATCGCCTATCCGTTTAATACGATTAATAAACCTCTTTATAGCTTCTCTTTTATACGCCTCCTTCCTCTAGAAGGATAGCCCTATACGCGGAGCTATTAGGCGAGGAGTCTAGGGGGGACTTAGGCGGAGGTATAAACCTCGATAGAGGAACCCTCGGATTCTAATAATCCTATTAAAACTAGTTAACGGGTTTATCCTCCTTTAATATTATTTCCTCTTTTAATAACCCTTTTATAAATATACTTTAGGCTTTAGATAATCCCCTCCTTAAGTCTATTTTTAATAAACTCGCCTAAGTAGTTTTATAGGATAGTTTTTATACTATATAGTTTATTATTAATACCCTTATTATAATACTTAATACCTAGAGTTTAACTATTCTACTAGTAGACTTTATACCCCTTCCCGCTTTTTTTACCTAGGCTATTTAAAAGTCTATAGAAAAAGCTATTATAATTACTTTTTAGCTAAAGTCTACCTTTTTTAACTAGTTATTATAGGCTTTTATTCTTATTATTATTAGGGACCTTATAGCTAAAGGGCTAATAGGAGTCTACTTAATCCCTATTTAATATAATTATAAAGTTCTTATTTCTTTAAAAAATATCCTTACCTTAAATAGTACTCTATCCCCCCCCCTTTTTACCCTTATTATTAAGGCGAATAAGGCTATTAGTTTACTAATAATTATAATAGCCTAGTATCTTCTAAATAATAATATTATTCTTACTTTCGATACTAATAAAAAGAGTCTTATAAACTAGGATAATTAGATTTAATATACTTTTAGGGCTAAGATAGTATACGTATATTATACTTTTATTATTATTATTAAAGGAGTCTAAATAGAGTCCGCCCTTCGGGATTATAATACCCTCCTTATTATTCTTTAAACTATTAACCGTATTAATATTATTTACTCTAGGGTTATAAAGCCTTATAAAAGCCCTTAAGGGATTACTCCCTAAATAAACCTTATCCTTAGGATTAATAATATTATTAATACGAACCGATTCTATATAAATAGCCTTATTATTAATTTAGAGATTATTTATTACGAACCCTATAATAAGTTAATACGCCCTAAGTAGTATTATAATTATTTTTAGTATAATTATATTTTTAAATATTATTAAGAGGACTTTTATTATAAATATTATAGAACTACCCTATATAATAATAAGGAAGGGTTTTACCCTATTAATAAAGGCGAGTACCTATAGTACTACTTTTTATATAATAGGGCTTATACTATTTAGGCGTATAAGTACTTAGTCTCCTACTAATAATAGGAGAGGGTAAAGGCGAATTACCTATTATACCCCTAATACTTTTAGGAACTACTTATAGCTTAATCGCCCCCCTTTTACTATTTAACCCCCTTTATTAATACTAATAGTTTTATATAAGTCTCCTTATATAAGTAGCCCTATTAAGGCTCCCCTAAGGACCTTAATTAGGCCTTAAACCTTAACCTAGCCGGTTTTTAACCTTTAAACCCGATTAATATCGCCTCCTTTCTAGACCTAACCCCGAGTCTAGTATTATAAGGGCTTTTATTAATAGAAGGTACTCTAATAACTCGGGGTACCTTCGCCCCCTATAGGGCTTTAACCGCTTATAATATCTTTTCCTCTTAAGGAGTATCCGCCCCTTATAGGAGCTTTAGTATAAGGGGTATAAAGGGAGGATAAAGAAGTCGTAATAATAGGGGAGGCTTATTCTTTACTCCTTTTTATACTTAATTTACCCTTTTTATATAATTATTATTTTTTATACTTTTAACCTAGCTTTTATAAAGATTATAACCCTTACTTAGAATATTTAGTATATAAATTATTTTACTTACTTAGCCCTTTTCTCTTTTATTAATTATAATATAATTATACTCTAGGAATTTTAACCCGATTAATACGAATACCTACTACTCTTTAGACTCGCCCCCTACTACTTTATTTAAAGTATAGGATAAGCTTTTCTTTATATTTATAAGTAATATAATATATAATCCTAGGATTTAATTCTTATAAAGGATATTATTAGGATCTCCTTTTATAATAGTCCTTATATTTTTTCCCTATATTCCTTACCCTTAAGTATTCTTATTAGCCTTATCCCCCTCTTACTTTAATTATTCTCTAATTACTCCCTAATTATTATCCTTAGGGATTTTAATTTATACTATCTTTCGTAGGATTTCTATAGTTAGACTTCGCCCTATATTTATACCCTTTTTAATACTATATCCTTATTTAGCCTTAAACTCCTTACTCCTTTTTATAAGGTTACCTAGGAAGTTTATAATTACTATACTAGTATAATCGACCTTTTTTAGGCCTCCCCTTTTAGCCTCCTTACTTTCCTTAAACCCGACCTAAATCTTTATAATAATTATATATTATAGACTACCTCCTTTTATACCGCCCTCCCTTCGGAGTCTAAGCCCTTTCGATACTAAAAGTCTTTTAATACTAATATTCTCCTAGCGGAGGCTAAAAACCGCTTTCTTCCTTATTATATTTACTCTTTTTTACTTAAAGAGATTGATTTTTTTTTGTTACCTAGCTTTATAATAAACTAGAGGCTATAGTAGTTATTATTATCCTATACTATCCTCGTATATTTAGATTCTATATAATCCCTTAGTAGACTTCTAAGATAATAGGTATAATAAGGTTTATTAAAAGAAGTTATTATTATTAGTATATAAACCCGATAAACTCTAATTAGAAGGATTATTAAAAAGTAATATTTACCTTTAAAAAATCTATTTATATTACTAAAAAGGATATATAAAGGGGTTTTTTTATTTTAGCCTCCTTTAATCCCTATATAATATAGTTTATAACCTAGTAAATATACTTATATAATTAAGCCCCCCTTAAGCTAGCCTATATACCTCCCTTTATAGTCTTTTCTAATAATCCCTTTACTTTAGACTTTATTAGAAAAGTCCGCCTCCTAAGTAATAAATTCTTCCTTTACCCCCTAATTACCCCCCTACCTTTAGTACTAAATAACCCTTTCCTCTCCTTTAATATCTTATTAATTATTATAAACTCTAATATTTATAAAATACTCTATAGTATCTTTTTATAAAAATCGGTAGGCTTTAATAGTATCCTAATTAGCTTCCTTAAAGGCTATAGCCTCCCCTTAGTTATTATCCTTACTAGACTCCTATAAGGTTATATTTCCTAGGCCTATTTCCCCTCCGCTTATAAAGTCTTTAATATTTCTATTCTTTATAAGTAGGGTAAATTACCCGAAGTCTACTAGACTCTAGGGGGCTATAGGCTAATCTCCTTTTTAAATACGGTTAATAAAGTCTTAGAAATAATCCTTATAAAGTATATTTCTATAGCTATAGAACTTTAGGGTATTTTACCTTTTAATTAAATAGGTAACCGCCTTAGATAATTTATAAATAGTATACTACTTCTCCTTATTAAGATAATCCGGATAATATAAAGCCTTTAGGGCTTAATCTCCTTTTTTATACTTAATATAATAGGGGTTTTCGATTATATTTTTTATTATAAGCTTATTTAAACCCTCGATTATTTCGGCTTTCCTCCCTAAATCTTAGCTTTTCTTTACTCTTACCTTATAAACTATTTATCCTATATACGCGTTAATAGTATTCTCTTAGACTTTATTTTTATTCTAAAAGGTATACTCTAAGGATTCCCCTATTACTTATCCTTTTTAACCTTTATATTTCCTCCTTATACTAGTACTTTAAAAAGGTTATTAGGGTTATTCTAGTAGGCTTTACTAATAATACGAATATTATTAGTACTAGTTATACCTTAGCTTAGGTCTAGGCTTAGCTTATTTAAGCCTAGGGTATTTACTAGGATTAGGTAATAGAGTATAAGATATCCTTTTAGCCTTTTAAAAGCGAGCTTCTCTACTTTATATATACTTATTAAGCGAATACTACTCTATTAATCCTTAATAAAGTATTAATTACCCCTACTTAGGAGGCTTATATACTTAGCGTATAAATATATTATAAACTCTAATAAAAGGTATACCTCTAATAACTTCTATAAAAGCTATAAAAGTAATAGCTTATACTTATTAGTCTTATTACCTTAACTTAGGGCTTTACCCTTCCTTATATAAAAAAGGTTTATACTAAGGTTATTTATACTATTATTACCTATAACTCCCTTTATTTTATCCCTTTTACTCTAGCTAAGGGCTACCCCTTTAGCTAATCGATTAAGGAGCTAGCTAAAGTCTAGGCCTACTACCTATATACTATTACTAGCGCTTACTATACTATACCCGGCTATTATATAAAGATTAAAGTATATATCCCCCTTTTAGATATTTACTTTACTTATTATTCCGTATATACCTATTAACTCCTTAAATCTCGCGGGTTTATTATTATTATCCGCTTAATTACTAGTTAGATTACCTATTAACTCCGCCTACGCTATAATCGCCCCCCTATTATTCCCTATATTACCCTAGGGGATACTTAATAAGCCCTTACTTCCTAGGTAAACTCTAATAGTATAAAGTCCTAGTCCTATAAACTACTTAACCTTCGTTTTTAAGATAAATAGTATAATTATTAAGAATCTAGAGAATAATACCTTAAATAATATAATTAGTCCTATAATTATACTATAAACTCTCCCCTTTAATTATATTTAAGTACTCTTTTTACGAAGTATACTTTTTTTCCGAAGTTTTTTAATAGCCTTTTTACTTAACTCTATACTAATAGAATCGGGTTTAATAGGTTCTTTTTTACCTACTATATCCTCTTTATACTATTACCTCTATATTTATACGGCTTAGGTAAGGATAAAATAGCTAAATATATTTTTTTATACTATTACTTTATAGCCTTATAATATACTCTCCTTCTTTATACTCTAATTACTACCCTAAGGGATTAAGTAAACCTTATTTAGGTACTCTAGTATAAGTCCTATACTAACCCCCTTATTAGGTAATTCTCCTCCTTATATTATTTATACTAATTTAACCTTATTATAAATTTATATAAATAGTGGATACTAGAACCTTTTTAGAATTACTATTACCTTTTTTACTATTACCGAAAGCCTTTTTTACTTACTTAACCCCTAAATCCCTTTTATTATTTTAGCTATTATATAAACCCTTATATTACCCTTTCTTTAGGGGATAATTATACCTCCGTTTTTATATTTTCGCCTTAGCCTCCTCTACTATTTTCTATTTCTTTATTAGCTTTCTAGCTTCCTCTTAGCCTTCCTCCGAGGGTACTATAGGTAAAGCCTTACTACTCTTCTCTATTATTATCGCCTTACTCCCTATTCTTTCGATAATCGCCCTCCTCTCCTTCTCCCTTATACTATTTCTACTTTTATCCCCCTTATCCCCCTTATATCCCCTTTTTTATTCTTTAATTACTCCTTTAGCGCTTTTTAACTTTTTCGTTTATTCTATATACTTTATTATTTTTTTTAAAAGCCTAAGGTCTCCCCTTATATTCTTATATAGCCTTTTAATTACTTAGCGTAAAATCTCTAGCTTATTTTCGAATAAGGGGTAATTTAGAGTATATTTATCGATATTTAGCTCTTAATCGGGAGTTCTTTTATTATTAGGTATATATACTAAAAGTATATTATTACCTATTATTTAGAATACCGATTAATTTACCCCTTTTTTAATCTATTAAAAACGAGTTTTAATTTACTTTATTATTTACTTATTACTTTTTAACCGCTTTTTATTCGTTTTTACCTACTTTTTTAGCTATTTATTAATTTAGTTAAAGGAATATACTATATATTTAATAAGGCTAAGGATTTATTAGTTAATAATCCTACTATCCTAAATAAGAGTAATATAGGGTAGTAAAGGGGGTACTAGGAGTATATCTAAAGGGCGAAGGTAATTCGGCTAGTTTAGGTATTTAGTATTAGGGGTAGGGATTAGCCTTATAAACCTATTATTCTATACTAGCCTTATAATTATACTTATTATTATTATAATTATTATTATTATTATTATTTAAATAATTATAATAGGGGTTAGGTTAATAATCGTTTATATAAATAATAATTAAGGGTATATACCCTTATTTTACTCGAGTTTTAGGATTTCGTATAATTCCTTTATAAATCTTTAAAACTATTATATTATTAACTCCCCCCGAATAAACCCTACTTATACTATTTACTTCGATAGAGTTCTTAACCCCTCCTTACTTAATAAAGGCTATTAATTCTACTACTTTTTAGGCGAGCTTTAGAATTATTAATTACCTCCTATTAATACCTTTTTTACTCCCTATTTATTCTACTCCTTCCTCCTAGGCTAATCCTTACCTTTTTATAACCTAAGCGTTTTATAGTATAATAATAATAATTAGCCGATTAGGTATTTACTCCCTTATTAACCCTAACTCTTTACCCTTCTATTATACTCTAGTTATTCTTCTTTTAATACTATTTACTTATTCTTTTAATCCTAATAAAAAAAGCCTTACTCGATTAAACGTAGGATATAAAGGCTATAGGGGATATTATATAATTTATTAGGCTTTATTAGTTAAATATATATAATAAGGAGTAAGTTAATTATAGGGTACTCGTTAATTATATACTCCTTTATTATTATTCCTCCTATTACCCTTATAGTTATTTCCTCTTACGATAAATAGGGTAGGAAGTACTTATAAAAGTAATAATAATAAAGGAAAAAGGAAAAGAAAAAGGAGGGAGGAATAATCGAGGTTTTTATACCCCCTTTTCTACTATACCTTATTGCCTTTACTTACGTTAGCTCCTAGATTAGGTCTTCTTTTCTCCGCCCCCTCCCTCCCCTTTCTCCCCTTTTACTTCTCTCTTACCCCCCCCCCCCCCCCCCCTTTCTTTTTTTTCTTATATAATTTATAAGATTACCTAAGTAAATGGCTTATCTTATTATACGTTCGTTTTCCCCTACCCTATAGCCCCCCC
Source organism: Ophiocordyceps camponoti-leonardi (nom. inval.) (assembly GCA_003339455.1). Taxonomy (NCBI): domain Eukaryota; kingdom Fungi; phylum Ascomycota; class Sordariomycetes; order Hypocreales; family Ophiocordycipitaceae; genus Ophiocordyceps; species Ophiocordyceps camponoti-leonardi. The sequence continues at coordinate 104,695 of PDHP01000062.1, forward strand.
CTTAGGGGCCTAGGGCCCTACTTTCGCTCTACTATTAGGGGGTTTTACCCCTTCTAGGGATTTTTCCTACTTAGTATAATAGTAAGGTTCTAAAAGCCCTTTAAGGCCCCTAGAGTAGATTTAAATAAATAAATAACTCGAGGTTAAATTAATTTCGATCCGATTCTAATAAAAGGGCTAGGTAATACGGATTATACTTATTAATTATAGAAAGCCGGACTTCTATTAATAATACTTAGAATAATAAGCTTAGGGTATTTATATTACCTTTATATATTAGCCTAAAATAGCCTATAACCTTTTTATTATAGCCTAAATATAAACTCTAATATAAAAAGATTATAAAAAATTAAATAAATAACTTAAATAATAATAAGAAAATTAATAATAAGGTCTTTAATATATCCTAGTCTAGTATTAGGATATAAATTTATATATTTTTATAAATAAATCCTTTACTAATAATATAAATCTTTTTTCCTAAATTAGATTTATTATTATTCTCGAATAGGAAATAGGAGGAGAAAATATATTCCGACTCTTAAGGAACCTCCTTTATTAGAGTTTAACTAAATATAAAAGAGTAATATACTCTATCCTAGCTTTAGAAATATACGGTATATCGATAGGTTTTGATATTAATATTTCTCTTACTTTGACTCTAAATTAAATTCAAGCCGAATTTAGGCTAGGCTTTATTCGAATTATTATATATACCGATTTATTTTTATTATACGAGTACTTAGTAAAATTAGGGATTATAAAAAAAAACGGCTTATAATTAATATAATATTAATACGGGAATTATACGAGAATAAAAAAATAAACGAAATATAATAAATATATAATAATAATAACCCTATAAATATAATAACTAAGGATTCTCTAAACTAATTACTAGAATAACTAGTAAATATAAATATACTTAATATCCGGGTCTAAGGATATATTATTAGAAAGACGATTAATAAAGATTATAATTAATTTATAAAAAAAGAACTACTAGTATTAGTATAATATTATTATAATTAAGGATTATACTATAGCCGGATTATAATTATACTTATTATAAGCTATAATAGGGATAACGTAGGAGTTATTTAGGGGTAGTATTAGGAGGAATAGGGGATATATTATATAGAATATAGGTATAAGTATAAAATAAAGGAAATAAAAGGAGGAATAGGATAATATAATAATAGGAGGTTAGAATAGTATCCTATCGACTTTAGGTCGAATTTAACTTAATACTAGATAGATTCCGAGTTTAGCTCGATCTAATATTAAGTTAAGAAAGGGGGATATATAAGGAAGGGAAAAGGGGGTATTATTATATTTAGATTATAAAGAATCCTTTTTTAGATTATTATAGATAAATATTAGAACTAGTAGTAAAGGACCCTTTTTTAGTAATTATTTATTACCTCCGTATATATATTTACGAAGCCTAACTAATAAATACTATATAATAAGGAACCTTAATATTAGCCTATAAAGCTAGAAGTTATTTATTTAGTCTAGGTTATTAGAAAACTACGTATACTTATCTTATTAAATACTACGCTAGTAATCGTATTAATTAATTATATAATAATATATACTATTATTAAGTAAATATTATTATTTATAAAAAGCGGTTATATAAATAATAGGTTAATTAATACGTTCTAATACCTTAGTTAATTTCTATTAATTATTACTTATACCCTTAGTATAATTAATATTATACCTAATATATTATCTCGATTCCTAGTTTATAGAGTAAATAAAAATAGTATAAAGCCTAGGGAGCTCGATAATATTTAATAAAATAATACCCCTAAGGGTATATTAATTTACTTTATAAAGATATTCGTCTAATTAAGTATTAAGGCTAATATTATTATAGGATATCCTAGAAACGCTAAATAAGGGAAAATTATTTCCTAGTTTAGCAAGGAAAATATAATACCTAAACTCCCTTTTTAGTAAGTAGGACGTTTTTTATATATCCTAGAAGGAGACGGAAAACGGCGATTATATATATTAGTACTATACGCGGAGGAAATCGTCGAGAATATATATAAGTAAGGCTTTTATACTAGCCGTATAAGACTCTAGTAGGACTTAGTATCCGCCTTTATTATTCTAAGTCTATATAAGATAATTAATAAAATAATAAATAACTATAAAATATACTATTAGAATTAAAGAAACCGCTTAACCGCTATTAAATAGCTTATACTAATTTAGTTATTAATTATCCTATTTTATATAATAATTATAGACTTTATTATTAGCTTACCCGCTATTAAGGTAAAAGGTATACTTTAGTTAACTCCTTCTAGGGAGTTCTTTAATATACTATTAATAGTTTTTAATAAGTTTTCTAAAGCCTATATTTTAATTCCTAGTAATAATATAATAATAATAATAGAATAAGCTATAGCCCTTTATTATTATCTTTTCTAGGGTAACTAGGGGATTCTTTCCTATATTATCTTAAATAAGGACCTAAAATTTACTTTTAAGGTTTAATAAACGCTCTAGTAGGTATTTAGAATAAAATTACTTATATTTATAGTATAATACCCTTAGATAAATAGGCTTTTTAAAAGGAAGAATTAAATAATAAAAATCGCTTTAAGGTTTTTTATAGCGGATAACCCCGGATAATTATAACTATTAATAATACTCTTAATTTAGTTCTTATTAAATAATTCCTTTTTAATAATAATTAATTATTCGCCTAATAAGCTATTAATAGGGTAAAGGATAAATAATAAACTCTAGAGTCTTAGGGAATAATAGGGTATTCTAAATAAAAATATACTCTATAATAAAGCTATAATCGTTATTACTCTTATATAAATAGTTATAAAACAATAGTATACTAAAAAAAACAACTACTTAAGCTTAAGGTAGGAGATTAAGTATAATTATACCTAGGTAAAGAATACTATATTATTATTAGAAACCCCTTAAAGCTCGGAGAGTAATACGCTAGCCTATTTCGGATTATAGAATATATTAACTACTTAGCCTACCGATTTAATATAAATAGATTCCTAAATATTTACCCTATTATATTTATTATATAACTCTTACTAGTTAAACCCCCTATAGACTAACTAGGACCTATAAATAACCCTAGAACTAGCCTAGATAAATAAAAGGTAAAGGTAATCCTAGACTTATAAATATATTATTATAAATAAGGGTAATTAACTAAAGAATACTTTATAGCCTAAAAAGGATAATTATCGTATTATAATAAGTAGGAAAAGGTATTAACCGTATTTATACTATAATTAATCGAAGAATTCGAAACTAATTAAGCTTAAACCTATAAATATATAAAGGAAATATAAAAAAGACGAGTAAACTCGATTACTAAATATAAACCCCCGGAGCTAGGGGACTCTTAGGTATTAGGCGTCTAGGTACTAAAGATTACCCCCTTTTCCTTAGTTTTTAATCTCCTTCTATCGTTTTCTAGGTTTATTATATTATTTTTATTCGCTTATTTATTTTCCTTAGTTTATAATTCTCTTATATTTCTCTCCTTAATTATTTCTCCTAGAGTCTAGTATAATTTTCCTCTTATACTACTTCCTTTCGTATATTTCCTAACTATTTTCTCCTTTATTCTATTTATAATTTAATCTTTATAAAACCCTTTATAAGTTATCCTCGGGAATATAAAGGCCTAATATACTATATATTATTACCTAGGGAGCTTTTTATCTAAACTCCTAATATTATTAAGTAATTATCGCTAATAGCCTTAAGTACTTTACTACCTAATAAAGTAGTACCTTAGGTATCCGCGGAGTAGAAAAATAAATAAACCCCGCCCCTTTTTTTTTCCTCTTTTCCCTTTTCCCTTTTATTATTACCCTCTATATTTCTAATCCCGTATACTAGCTATATTTAGGATAGTAAAATAGGGATATAGTATTCTATAGCGTTTTTTCGAACTACCTAAATATATTATAATTATAAATATCCTATAAAGGGTATAACTATATACTCTAATTATACGGTTATAAGGATAGTATAATCTAAGTATTTTATAAAATAAGGTATAATACTTAACGCTATTAGAAACTAGCTAATATAAATATTTTAAAGGATTTCTACCGTTTTATATATAAAAAGGGCCTTAGCCTAGAGTATAACTAGGTAAATAATAAAGGGTTATATTTCCCTACTAGGGAACCTATAATACTAATACTAGTTTAATATACTAGGGTTATTTTTCTAGGCTTAAATATAAACTTATTAGTTATTTAAAATCTTATTATAATAACCTCTTAACTAAGAGATAACTAGGGCTATTTTATAGCTATTAGGGCTTATCCTACCTAAATACCCGTACTCTTTTAGGGTATAGATAATCGATTCTAGTAGTCGGAAATAAATATTATTAGCTTTACCCTTAGTATTATTTAAGTCCTCTCCGCGCTTACCCGCTTTATACGTATTACCCTTATTAATATATATAATACTATAAATAAGGAGCTAGCCTAAATAACTAAGCTTATAGACTTTATACTATAAAAGACGATCGAGTAGATTAACTAAGGACTCTTCGTAGAGTTCTAAAGATAATATATAATAAGTATACTATTATACCTTATATCCGGTATACTTAGTTTAACGCTTATATACTTAATTATAATACTAGGAAAAGTTATTAACCTTATATACGATAATATAGTATAATACTACCTTTTTATACTTAGAATACTAAACCCTATTTTTATAAATAGACTCTTAGCCTAGTAGTACTAACGTATTATAATATTCTTAGCTATTATCGTATAGGGTTAAATATAATAGTAGGATTCCTTTTATACCTTTAATATATAGGGATATAAAGCCCTATTATAATAACCTATTATTATCTAGGATAATATTCTAAATACTACTAGTACTAGTCTTTTAGTTATAATACTTTATATTATTAATAAAATTATAATATTTTATACTCTAAAGATTTTACTTATTTTTATAGTTTTTAATAATTAGGCGAAAAGTATTTCGGGCTTTAATATTTCCCTTAGTAGAGTTATTATAATAATAGGGATTTTACTAGAATATAATACTTATATAGATATAACCCTATATATTATTATACCTTATATAGAGTTAATATAATAAATCTATTAAGTAGTATACTATATTTCTATATTCTCCTCCCCCTAGGATACTATTAGATTTATAAATAATACTACCTAGACCTTTAATATAGCCTAGTTATTCGTTAGCCCGGCTATTTAAGTAATAGAATATCCTATATTAACTACTTAACCTTACGTAAATATAATACTAGTAATAACCCCGCTAATATTTCGTAAGAGTATTTAGGCGCTTTACTCCCTTAGTATAAACAATATAAGGACTTAACTCCCCGTATTTATAAGCGTAAATAGCCTACGCGGTAATAATTAGGCTAAGTATAAGGATTCCCCGAGGCTAGGGCCTTAGGAATAATACTTTATAAATATAAATAGGTAATAGGTTAAATAATAAAACCCGCATATTTTCCCCTCTCCCTTTATATTTTCCTTTATTTTTACCGTTTTCTATAATATATACTTCGTATAATTATTAGGTTTTTATCTTTTCTATATAATTAGCCTATTATACTAATACTATTATATATTCCCTATTTAGTTAACCTTAGGTAATTATTATTTCGGTTTAATCGTATTTTACTATTTATTTTACGTATTTATTATATATTTTAATTTACCTTATAAATTCTTACCTTTATAATTTTTATTTAGTATTTATATACTCTTTCCTTTCCCTCTAGAGCCTATAGTAGTAATAAGGATATTATATTTTTTTCTTACTTAAGGGAGTTATTATAGAATAGATTATAAAAGGTTTAATAATAATACCTTAGATAATAAGACTCCCGGAGTCGCCTAATATCCCTATTAGGGGACTCTGGAAACTCCTATTTAATAAGAGAACAAATAGTAAAACCTCGGGTTAATAAACTTTCTAGAGTTCCCTAAAGTCCCTAAAAGGGGATTCTAGAAATACTTATATATAAGTATAAATAATAGGTTAATATTTCTAAACCTATAGCCTAAAACCCTATAATTATTAATTATATTAAATTATTATAGAATCCTAAAATATAATTATTAACTATTATTAATACTAAGAGTAATTATTAATATATTATTATTATTATTAAAAACTTATACTAGGGACCTATAAAGTATCTAGGATATAACTAAGTAGTCTATAGAGTAGAGAAACCAGAGGACCTAGGGGAAAACTACCCTTTCTACGAACGTTATCGGCTAGGATATAACCAGGGTTTAATAAAGTAAAGGAAAAGGGCTATAGTAGGGTGCTTATCCGCCCTATAGGCTATAGTATCGAGTTAGGTAAAGTATTATAATAACGAGAATCCGCTATATATCTCCCTACGTATTATAGTAGGTCCTAGTAGATTAGTAATTATTACCCTATTTTTAGCGGGGGATTTAACCCCGTTCCTATTTTTAATACTCCTCTTATCTAAAATAATAATAATAATATTAATACTTCCTACCCCTATAATACCTCCTTAAATAATAAGCTATAGACTCGAGTATATAAAGCCTTATAATAAGTATATTTCCCGTATAGTTAATAAGAATATAGTTTCGTTTATTAATTATTAAGACTAGTTTAGTAAATATACTAGACCCTTTATTCGTTTATTATTAATCTATTATAAATATTATCGCCTAAGCTTATATAGCTTATACTATTAATAATATAAAGTACTATAAGGTAGGAATTATTTATAATCCTATTTTATATTATTATTAACTCTTATAGGTATATAATAAGATTATCGAGGAAGCTAAGGATTTTTATATTATATAGGATATATTCTATAGTATTTATTATAGAGTCGTAAAAAAATAGGGCCTTAACCTTAATAAGGGTAAGCTATTAGCCAAGGAGGATAACCCCTTTATTAGTAATATTTAATAAACCCGCGTTATAAAGGATATAATAATATATTAGAATAAGCTTAAAGGCCCGCTAAATTCTACTTATATTAATCGTATTAATAATAAGGGTATACTCGGTTACCTTAAGTCGACTAAAGAGGTACTTATAAAAATCCTAGTTATAGTCGAATAGATTAATAGTATTCTTAATATATAGAAGGGTAAAAAGTAGTTAAAGGTATTTAATACTATACTATAACCTAAGACTTTTATTATTATTATACTTATTATTACCCTAAAGCTAGTTATTATTTCTAAGCTAGTAATTATTAAGTAATTAAGCCCTAATACGAATCTAGTTATCGAATTCTCCGAGTTATTATTAATACTTATTACCCTAATTACTATTAAAAAAGGAAAGGGGAGAGTACTACCTAAGTATTATCCTTCTCTTTTAATTTTACCTTCTTTATCCCCTGCTAAGTCTATTATAAAAAGGGCTCGAAAGTATAAAGCCCTATTAAAAAAGGCTATTATTCTTCCTCCGCTTCCTACTTAGGTAGAAGAAACGTTAGACGAAGATAATAATAATATACTCGCTATCCGAGCTATAAGTACGGTAGCCGATAATATAGACTTAGTTAATACGCTAAAGAAGCCTACTATTAAGTATACTCGCGTTAACTTGCCTTTCCTATCCCTAATATAGTTAAGAATATAAGTACTTATATACCCTTTAATCGCTAGTATATAATCGGCCTTAGTAATAAGGTCCTTACTAGAGTACTTATAGGGCTTTTATTCGACGAGTTATCCGGATACGAGGCTAATAAGGCGAAAGCGCGAATAATAATCGAGAATACGGCTAGAGTTATTACGGTAATTACTAAAGTAGTAGTATTATTTACCCGAATTTAACCTTATCCCCTTAGTACGCTTAATTATACTAAACCTTATCCTATTATTATTCTAGGTAATAGTTATATACCTTACTCTATACTATACTTAACCTTTACCTCTAAGGCTAATAAGGATAAGACCCTAAAGTAATTCGGGTAGGATTCGAGTATTAATATAGCCGGCTTAGGGGGGTATTTTATTAGCTTTTTCGTATATTAGAATAGGAATAAAGCCGGTTTATATATATTTATTTATTAATTTCGTATTATGTTATTATTATAAATACGTATAGTTATTCTTAACTAGGGTAACCCTTAACCTACTTATTATAAAGCTATTTAGTAAGGTTAAACTAATATAGGCTAGTATATTAAAGTATTTATTTTATAATTATAATAGTTTCTTTTAGTACTAATAGCTATTATTATATTTCTTAGTTAGAGGTTAATACCTATAGGAGTTTTAACCTAGTACTCGAGTAATTATAGTATTTAAGAAGAATATAAAAAATATCCTCTAGTATTATACTATAAGGGTATAGGGGTATTATAATATCCGGAATTTATCGATAAAAAAGAAAATTATATAGCCTAGTTTTCCTAGTCCTTATTTATATAATTATAGTACTAATATACTTTAGAATATACTTATACTATTTTATAATATCCTTAAGGTAAAAGGTTAATATAAGGTTTACCGCGAAGAATTTATACTTATTACTCCGCTTCCTTTATTATTATAATAAGGTCTTTATCCTTTCCTATCTCCGCCTTTACTCATCCTTAATAAATTATAGTAATAATATAGGGTTATTAGGGAAATTCGACTCGGGTATTCCTCTAATTTAATTATATACTCGTTTATAAAGTTTTTAAAAAGGTTATTTACTAGCCGATTATTTAAAAAGCCTATAAGCTAGGTATTATATAAATATTAAAAAACCCCCCTAGAAGTAATTTTAATCTTATTAAGTATCCCCTATTTTTATAATTATTATACTATCCGGATTACCTTCTAATTTAGATAAATATCGATCGGGGGAACTACCGCCTTAGCCTCGAGATAATAAATAGGCGTAGCTCGAAAAGTACCTAAGATAGTACGAAGGTACTAAGTCTATACTTTATTTAACTCCTTCGCCGCGCCTTTAGGTATACCGTCTTATACTATAGTATTATAAAAGGTAATTATTATATATATAATTAAGAATCGGATTACTTTTATATAAAGCTTATAGGCTTAAAGAAGGGAATAACCCTATATAAATACTACTAGTAATATAAGTATAAAGTTCTATTATAAGAGCTTTTTCTAAACCTTTTTAATATATACTTTTTATTATAGTTTATAATATAACTAGATTCTAAAAAGCTAGGCTTTTACTATTAGGTATATAATATAATCCCCTAATTAAATAGTATTAGAAAATAGTTTTTTATACTTTATAAAGTATATAAGTTCGTTTTTCTTTAGACTAAGTTCTATACTATACTCCTCCGCCTACTACCTATATATAGTCTATACTACTTAGAGTCGCTTTATTATTATTTTTATATTTAGCCTTATATAAAGAAGGTTAGTATTATTTATAAACCTAATAATAATTACCCCTTTATCCTTTTATAATTATTAATATAGGGGTATAATATATAGGAGAAAGAGGATAACCGAGAATAGTAAACCCTATAGTATACTAGCTTAAATATCGAACTTATCTAAGGTATATCTATTAAATTATAATTAGGCTAATTTACTAGTAAGGTAGTTATATAAGAAGTTAAGGAGCTAGCCTAGGTAATTAAAACGCTATATTTTTATTAAGAGCTTCTCGTATTATATAGTATTAAAGGCCTCCTTAATATCGAGCTAAAGGAAGAAAATAACCCCTTTCCTAGCCTAAATAGCCTAAATAAGCTCTAAAACTATTATAATTATTAGCTTTATCGAACGATTCTTCCTATTACCTATTTATCCTTCCGGGAGAAGTCCTTATACCTCCGCGGCTTTAGTAATATACTAGCCTATAATTCTCTCTAGTAATTTACCTATATAGTAGAGTAATAAGATTAGTCTTTAACCTCTAGCCTTTTTATAATCGTCTGGCTTTTTCCTAGCCTTCTATAGGACTATAACTATAATTACCTTAAATCGCTCTAGGAAGTACTAATAAATAGTATATACCTAGAAGATTTCTACTAAGTTATAGAATAAAACCTTATTATATATTTTAAGGAACCTAGTTAGTATATTATTATAACTAGTTATTTTCTAAGGTAGTATATAATATATTATAGTATAAACGTTTTTAATCGTTATTTTATAAAAGACTCTAAAACGTCCTAATAGAGCCTTTACTTAGCTATTTAACGTATACTCTACCCCCGGGAAGAATCTATTAATAAGTACGTACGCCTTCTTATTAAAGTCGGAGTACTATTACCCCTATGTATTTTAAAGGGGAGGAATATAAAAAGCTTTTTATAAGAGCCTACTCCGAAGCCTTACCTATTTTTTTATTCTCTAAAGGGTATAATTATTATTCTTTATACCTATTAATTCTAGGAAGTTCCTCTAATAGGCCTTTTTTACTTTTTATATAATACTCTTTTATTCCTTAATAGTCTTTTATAGGTATTCCTAGTTATAATTTATACGTATTAACCTATACTCTTATTTTATTCTTTTAGTATTCCTCGTAGTTATTATAACTCTTAGTATAAACTATTATATACCCCTCCTATACTATAGTATTATATAGGGGATTACCTTATAAATAACCTTTTATAACTCCTTATAAAGCTTTTAAAAAGTAGCTTCGATTTAGGCCGAATCTATAAGCGGTAATATAATATATATAATACGTACTTAGGACTTATAATAAACTATTACTAGATTTACCTACTTTTATTATAATTATAGCTTTATGTTTAATACCCTACTTTTATTATAATAGATTATAGTCTATAGTATATAATTAAATCCTATAAATTCTATATTAGGTTTAGAGTATTAAGTATTAATATTATTAATAGTCTATATAAGATTAATAATACTATCTCTTTAACTATAAAAGAATCTTATATATTCTTTAGTAAGCGTAAATAATTATAATTATAGTTATTAAAACTATTATAGGGCTTATTCTATATTATTACTTATTTTTTTATACGTATCCTATAATAGATAATAAAGATTAAAATCCCCTATAATAATTTATTATTATATCTAGTTAAGCCTAGCTAGGATTCGTATTAATCCTTTTTAAACTTCGCCTAGGGGCGAATAGAAGGAGATAACCTATAACCTATTACTAAACTTAATTCCCGCCTAATTATCTCCCCCTATTAGTTATTATATATTAACCGCGTATTACTTATAAATATATATAATAGCTCTTTTATTATAGTAAATAGTTTAATATAATACTATATTAACCGCTGGAGGGTTCTTACTTATCCTTAAAAACTCTTATACTACTATTATATTATAATTAGCCTTATTATATAATACTAAATATACTAGTTCCTATCGTTTATTAGTATTCTAATAAAGGATTTTTAATTATATAAAGTACTAGTTAGTATTATAGCCTTATTAGTATTTATATTCTAGTATTAAAGTATAGTAAATCTTATTTATATCCGGCTTAATACCGGGGTTAGGGGGTCTTATAGTATATTATTAATTTATTTAGCCTAAGTTAGAGTTTTTTAGTTCTTAATAACTATTTAGTTCTTCGTATATTAGAGTATATTAGAATTAAGTAGGAATATACTCTATTCTTACCTAATAAAGTACTATATAGCTTCTAGGGTATTACCCCTAATAAGCGTTTTTTATACTAGCTTTACTATAAACCCCGTTCCTAGTAGTCGACTTTTCTTCCTTCTTATTATAGGTATAGGAGTCTTTACTAACTATTATACGGTATTTTAGCTAGACTTAGGCGTATTATTTATTAGGAGGAGTACTATTTATAATCTTAGTTCTATAAACCTCGTTAATCGTCTTTTATAATTAGCCTTTACCTTATCCTACTATTAAATTATTATTAGATAAGTCTAGGCCTAAGCTAAGTAATTACTATTATAGGAAACGTAGGTATATAGGTTATTATCCTTTTCTATTTTATAATCGCTCTTATTCTAATATTCTATTACTCTATACTTACCGTATAATTTACTAGAGGTATACTTTCTTACTATATATTTATACTAGTAATAGTTATAGTATTAATAAGGTCGTATTAAATCTTTATAAGGCTTATAATAATAAATCTATACGTTAATTATAACCCTAAGGTTATATAGTTTATTAGTATTTAATATAAACTTAAATCTAAATAGTATAATTATTATAAAAACCCCCTTTTTAGGCTTAATAACCCTTACCTTAGTAATATAAACCCTATTAGTTATTTTAATATCTTAGATAAAATCGTTTCTTTTTTAGGTTATAGTTTAAACTAGGATACCCTTAGTAATAACTATATATACTCTCTAAGCTATTAATATAGCCTCTCCGAAAATAACCTATACCTAGTTTTAATCCTATAGTAGTTTAATAACCTTCTTATTAAAAATAATTACGATATTACTACTTAGGAGCTTCCTTATTATTAGGTAGGATATAAACTAGAGCGCCGTATTAATTACCTAGACTATATTTTTAGGGCTTTTATTATTAATATTTATAACTAATCTATTAATATATATAATAATTTCCCTTTTATATTTCGGTAGGATTCTTTTCTCGACTATTAGTCTAATAGAGTTTATACTCTTAGTAATAACTTATACCTATATATACTCTATAGGTAGGGTTCTACTAATTGTAATTATTCTTAAACTATTTTAACCGCCTTTTAAATCGTATTTTTTATATCCTAATATAGGTAATTATTAGCTCGCTAATAACCTTTTTTAAACTAGTCTTAACCGAATCCGACTATTATAGCTTATATAGCCTAGAGGCTATTTTAGGGGATAAGCCCTATAATCTTCTCGCGTATAGTATAATAATTAAGAGTATATAGAGTCCCTAGTAGATTCTATTCTAATATATTAATTCTTTTATAATTTTTTTATCCGGATATATTATATAATACTTAACGCGTTTTATTATTATTCGGTTGTAATACGTATCCTCCGCCTTAATTATTGCCTTTACTACTATTATAGCTCGATCCGCTACGCGCCTAGCCTAGAGGTACTATAGTTAAGGTAATTCGATACCGCCGATTCGATTCCCGCTAAAATCCTACTTTAATTCGTTATAATTACGCTAATACTAGGCGTAGTTATTATTTATTTACTAAAATAGCTTATAAGTAATTTTTAATTATTAATATAAATAAATAATTACTAAAGAATATATATAGCCTTAATATTAGCCTATTTTATTAAGGAAGGAGAAGGAAGACGGAAGAACAGATTTAGGATAGAGTTTAGAAGATTCCTAGGATTCCTAGAGTCCCTAGAGTCCTAAAGACTCTAATATATATATATAAACTATTTTCTATTAACTAGATAGAAAATAATACGTATTTTAAGATATACTACCTATACTATTAAGTATAAGTATTATATATAAGTATACTTTTTTATATTCGTATCTTTTATTTTCTTATTTTTATATATTCTCGCCCTATTAGTCCTCTAGATCTATTATATACTAAATACTATTTTATAATCCCTAGTATATAATATAATAATAATAAGATAAATATATTTATAAAAACCCGTTTTTATAACCCTTATAGCCTAGGCTTTTATTCTAATAGCTAAAAAGAGAAATTAATAATAAAACTAATATAAACTAGTTAGAAAAACCTATATAGTAAGGTTATTATATAACTTAAGTAGAGAATAAGAAATCTAATTAGCTTATATATAAAAATAGAATCCTAAAAGCTAATAAAAAAGCCGATTTTTAGACTTTTATAATATTTCCTTTTATTAGAGTAAGTTATACTAAATAGTACTCGTTTTATTTACTTTATAATATTTATATATTTTAATTTAAGCTTTATTTAAATTATTTTCTTAAAATAGGATTTCTTTATTATATATTTAATAGTATTTTATAATAATTTACTTATATAATAATTATTATTTACTATATACTATATAACTCTTCTTTTTTTTATTTTTTTATAATTATTAAGATAGGATCCTTTCCCTTTAAGAATTCTACTTATAATAATACCTTTAGAATTTCTATCTTTTTATAATTATTCTTTACTATTATTATTAGGATTATTATTATCTTCTATTATCTTCTATTTATCTTAGTACTTACCTCCCTACTTATTTTACTCTTTTTTCTTAGGATAGAACGCTTTATTATTATTTTATAGGTATACTATCTCCTTTATTACTAGGATTTAGCTAATTATATTATTTCCTTATTATTAATATCTCTTTCCTATTATAAACTATTTTTTCGTAAGGTCTTATTATAATAGTATTCTACTATAGAGCTCCTAGCCTAACCTATTAATAAGTATTATATTTAAAGGGAAGGATAAGAAAAAAACGCTAAAGGTTATTCTTTTTTATTTAGTAACTTGCGTACTCGACGTAATCGGACCAGAGGTCGATAGTCTGTTTTATCTTTAGCCCAGGTTTAATTTACTGGCCTTCCATTTCCACTGTCTCCCTGGGAATCTCTTCCCAACTACGAATTCTATCGTCTCAGCGGTCTGTACGGACACGGTCGAACTATCCACTGCGATCGGCAAATCGTCGCGATTTGCACGCCTATCTTTACGGTTTAGTCCGCGAATGCAACCGTGGGTATCATATCCTATCGCGAGACTTCCTCGCCGCCGACTTCGCCGTCATCATGACAGAACTGCGCGAGTCGGCTCACGCATCTACGAGATTGGTCACTTCAGACTCGTCGCCTACCGGTCCAACAACGGGGATCCAAGCGACCTCCGTACGGTCTCGAAACTGCCGTGCAGTCAAGTCTGACGAGACAGCGGTCAATCGAGGTATGCGATCCATAGGTCGCTCGGCCGACTCTACGCCTACCGATCGAGCCGGCGGTATTTCAAGTTCTCGTCAGAGGCTAGGAACGTCAACCATCGGACAATTCTTTGGCGACTCATGGTCTCAAAGTTGGAACTCTGTTCAGGAGCTAGCAGCCACGTTCCTATCCGCAGGCGAAGATGCCCGACAATTAAGACTCCCCTTGCCAGGTTACCGGGAATCGAGGGACCGTGATCTCACCACAGAAAGCTTCACAGCTCAGTCGAGAACGTGGGGGCCAGCTCCCCCTGTCCGCAAGCCAGGGCTTGGTGATGCATCTACTAGTAGTCCTGATCGACAAGCGGCTCTCAGAGCGGTGCGGACAGCAACCATTCTGGAAAGTCATGAGGGTGTCAACGGCGGACTGGACATTACAGGCAGATATAAACGCCGCAGCTCAGACGAATCCGCCTGGGCCACTCCACAGACGGAGGACTGCCTCGTCTACATTCATCACATACAGTCCGAGGACACCTATGCCGGACTCATTCTTCGATACAGGTGCAGAGAAGATGTTTTTAGGAGGGCTAACGGACTGTGGTCTGGTGATAACATACAGACACGGAAATGGCTGGTATTGCCGGTCGATGCTTGTGACGTTCGCGGTCGCCCCTGCGACACACCGCCACCTCAGACGTCTTCAGAGTCGGGTATTTTGGCATCGGCAAGCAGGAAATTGCGACCGCGACAGGCTAGACACCCCGACTCGCTTACCACGATCACGAGCGACCACATGGACAATGATTCTGCTCAAGGCGATGAATACCCATGGACTCACGTTCGTTGGGTCTACATTGAGTCGTGTTTGCGGTCTGTTCAGATAGGTCGCGTAACAAAAGAGACCCTGGGATACTTTCCGCCGCGCCGGAAAAGGAGCACGAAAACCACATCATCCCTGTCGACACCCCGACAAAGTTCGGAATTGTCTTCTACGTCCGCAGAGACTGCTGGCCGTTCGCTGTCGCATAGACATAACGAACCAGGCGGGCCGTGGGGTGTGTCAGACTCATTGCATGACAGATCGGAAAGCGAAATCCCCGAGAGCCGGCCATCTTGGATGCGCAGACCTGGTGGCGTTGGTTCTATAAACACAAGCAAACCAGGACCAAACGGCGATTATTTAAACTCCTGGGCTACCAAACATCTGCCCAGCTTTAACCTGAATGGGCTGCCCTCTATGTCTGTGATGAGTTCTGACGTAGCTCGCTTTGGCTTCGCGTCAGAATCATCGAGAATTGTCGAAGCTCCCCCCGGAGACGATCACGACACAGCGTACTTTTCTCGACAAAGTAACAGCCTGGATAAAGCTGCCGCGGCGGTCGAGAGCTGGTTGCGAGTGGCACTTGCTAAGCGACCAAACACGCCTGTCATTGGTAGCCTAGCTCGTCAGACAGGATGGTCCACGATACAAAGGGATAGCGACCTGATCGAGCTGACGGATACAGCGCACGACCAAAATTCGTCGAATAACGTAAGCCCATTGTCTCCACCATTATCTCAGATGAGAGCGGATTTACGCGGATACAGAGAAAGTGCCTTGTTATGTTCTAGTATAGCCGAGGCACCTAATAATAAGAATAAGTAGCTTATAAAGAAAAAAAAAATAGTAATTTTATTATAATCTAATTTTAAAACTTAATATTTTATAACTTAATATTTTATAACTTAATATTTTATAACTTAATATTTTATAACTTAATATTTTATAACTTAATATTTTATAACTTAATATTTTATAACTTAATATTTTATAACTTAATATTTTATAACTTAATATTTTATAACTTAATATTTTATAACTTAATATTTTATAACTTAATATTTATAAAGTATATTAGTATATTAAATATATAAAAATTAGGTTTAAACTAAATTAAAATAACTAGTAAATTAGTTTATTTATTTATTTAAGTATACTAAGTATTATAAATAACTACTAGAACTTTTATTTATTTATTTCTTTAAATCTACTTTAGGGGCTTTAAAGGGCTTTTAAAACCTTATTATTATACTAAGTAAGAAAAATCCCTAAAAAGGGTAAAACCCTCTAATAGTAAAGCTAAAATAGGGCTCTAAGCCCCCTTAAAAAGGCTATAAGGTAGGGGAAAATAAGTATATAATAGGTTAAGCTAACTACTTAGGTAATCTAGAAGACTATATAAGAAAAAAGAGAAAAGAGAGGGTAAAAAGGGGTAGATAAGGAGAAAAAGGGGGGGAATAAAAACAAGATTTAATTCAGGGAGTTAATATAAGGAAAAATAGTAAAGTATAATAAAAAGGGGGTATAAAAACCTTAACTATTCCTTTCTTTTTTTTCTTTTTTCCTTTATTATTATTCCCTTAATAAGTATTTTTTATACTCTTTTTAATAAGTATTAATTAGGCTTTATAAATATATATATATAAATAATAAATAGTTATTATAAAAGGGTTCTTTACCTTTAATTTTAATATTTATTTATAATAATTACCCTTCTTTATTATGGATTTATCGGTTGGGTATTTCTATCGCCCTACCGAATATAGCAGGTTAATACGCTACGACGTTTACGCATAGCTATACCTAGCGATCCCGTACGCACGTATAATACAACGGTAATATACCGATCGAATAACGGAAGGATAAAGTACCCTTACTAATAATAGTCCTCGCTAGGTATACTTTTACTTTAGTCCTAAATGCTTATCTTCTCTATCTAACGTATAAACAAGACCTGATATTTATATACGAGATTCCCCTATTCTTATCCTTCGGAATCGAGTTAATATCGATCCGACTTTATATTGGAATTACGAGGGATTTATACCGATATTTAACTAGAGTTATATATAATACTAAGTATATAATTATACGGTATTATATAATATTATGCCTCTTATCTAAGATTCCTACCGATCCGTTTAAGTCGTTATACGAGTATTCCGATAGGATTAGACCTATAATTACTAATTATTAATCCAATATAGCCCTTAATCCAAGCTTCTAAAAATAAGAGAAATAAAGATAATAAAAGGTAAAGGATTTACTTACTTCTTTTTAATAGGCAAATAAATAATAAGAGAGGAAAGTTATAAAGTAATATAAGTAGGAACTTCCTAATTAGGAATATCTTATAAAGCAGAAGTAGGTTTTAAGAGAGTAGGCTTTTAGGTATAAAGTTATTTAGATTAAAAGCTTAAAAAAGAAGAAGAAAAGAAAAGACCTTTAGAAGAAAGAAAGCCTTCCTTATATACTTTTTCTTCTCTAAGAAACTATCTATATTATATAAGCTATTTAAAAACCTATAGAATTCTATAAAACTTTTATATTATAAATTTACTAGTAAATAGAATAGTATTATTATATTCTACTAGCTTTTATTATATTCTTTTATTTTAAAATTAACTCTTAATTTTAAATCTATACTAGAATCTGTTTAATAAAATAGTCTTATTATATCCTATTATCTTTTATCCGGTTCTATTATATTATTTCTTAGGTTTTAATTTATAATATATTATAACTTATAGTATAACTTATAGTATAACTTATAGTATAACTTATAGTATAACTTATAGTATAACTTATAGTATAACTTATAGTATAACTTATAATATAACTTATAGTATAACTTATAATATAACTTATAATATAACTTATAGTATAACTTATAGTTTAACTTATAATTTCTTATTCCTGATTTCTAGTATCTTTATCCGTTTTTATCTAATTCTAACTATTCTTTTTATCCTAGGATTCCTATTTATTATTCCTTATCTATTATTATCTTTATATTAACCTTCCTAGATTTATTTATCCGAGGTTTAGCCGGTACTTAAGTACTAAAATTTAGGTACTAAGTAGTATTATATAATATTACTTATTAATCCTATTAATAAGTAGCTTATCTAATAAGATAGTACTTTTAACTAGTATTTATAGCCTAAATTATTATATATTCCCCTTTTTTTAGTTTATAACCTTATAAACTTAATTATAAAAGAATAATATAGAGTATAAATAATAATTAGTTAATTATTTTAATACTCTATTAATTCTTGAAGTTTTTTTAAAAAAAGAGTATTTTAAAAAAACTTATAAGCCTTAAAAACTAGTAGGGCCCCTAATAGGAATTATATTATTTATATATTCCCCTTTCTAAGGTTTTTAATTTTAAAAACTTCTTATAAAAGGTGTTTTTTATCTTTATTATATTTTTAATAAGTTTAGGAGCCTTAATTAGGTATTTAGCAGGTTTTTAGATATTTACTTTAGAAGGGTATTCCTTCTATTTAATTAGGTAATAGGCTACGCTTTCTTCTATTTTTTTACTAACTATAGATTCGGGTTCCTATTTACCTCCTAGAACTATAGGTTTAATATTTTCTTCTAATTTAGCGTCTTTAGATATCTTTTTAAAAAGGGATATATAAAATACTAGATAAATATATATTTCTTTAGGTAATTTAAGCTTATAATTAAGATTACTAAGCTTTTCTTCTAGTAGGAAAGGTCTTAATTTCTTAAATTCTAAGGATTAATTTAGCCGTTTAGTATTAATATTCTTTTTTAGTAAATATACTTTATCGTTTTTACTAAATTCAAGTTCGTTCTTGCGTTTTTTATTATATTAAAAACATATTTAATTACTAATAAAGTCTAATTCTATCTTTATATAAGTATATAAAGACTATAATTATTCCGGATTTAAAATAGCTTTTCTATTATTTATTTTATCTAATAAGCCTAACTTATAGGCTTCGGGGTTAAATTTATAATTTACTATAGTAAGCGTTATTTTAGTAGATTCCGATTCTATAGTATTATAGGCTAATTAGGCTATAAGTAAGTTAATTACCTAATTATCTTATTTATAATTAATATAGGCTCTAAAGTATTATTTTAAGGGTTTATTTAGCCTTTTTATAGATCCGTATATTTCTAGGTAAAAAGTAGTACTTAATTTATACTTAGTTTCTAACCTAGTTATAGAGCTAGTCTAAAATTTAGAATTAAATTTAGGATTTTTATTACTTATAATAACTTTAGATAAGCCTCTATCTATTACTATTATTCTTAAAAATAAATAGCTTAAATTTTTAGTAAATAAAGCCTTTTTAGTAAGTATAAAATAGCTATATTTAGTTAATCTATTAGTTATAACTAAAATAGAGTTATATTTAGTATTAGTTATAAGGTTAATTAATAATAATAAATTAACTATAAAACCTATAGCTATATTTTCCTATAGTTAATTAGTAATTATTATAGGTTATAGTAAGTTATAAGGCTTATATCTAAATACCTTTAATTTATTATAAATATTATAGTTTTTAATAATATTAATTATAGTATTTTTAAGGTTTTTATACTATAAAAGGCTTTTATCCTATTATAAGTCTTTTATACTCCTTAATAGTTATAAATAGATAATTCGTAGAAATTCTTAACTATAGTTTTTACTATAAAGAGTAGTATAAATAATTTATTCTTAAAATAAGATAAGTTATCGATATATTTTATATTTTTATAAGCTTTAGGATTAGCATTTTTATAAGCTTGTTTTATTAATTCTAATATAGAATTATTAGCTTCTTCTTTAAATATAGCGTTTTAAGTATTTTATTCTAAATTTCTATTATTATTAATTTTAAGGAAATCAATTATTATAGGTATTATACTAGTATTTAAATCAGGTCTTCTATTAATTATATTAGCTTTTTTATTTTTATTACCTTTCTTATATATAATTTCATAATTATAGTCGGTAAGGATCTTAGCCTACTATATTTACCTATTATTTAAAGTTTAACTAGTATTAAAATAGCTTGTATTTTTGAAATTAGTATAAATCTTTAACTTAAAGTTTGTTTCTAGTATATAGTATTTAAATTCTTTAATAGCTTTAATTATAGCTAGGAATTCTCTATTAGAAATAGGATAATTTATTTCCGAATCTACTAGCTTTTTAGAATAAAAGGCTATAGGGTAGAGTATTTTATTATTATCTTCTTAGCTTAATAATACTCCTATTATATAATTAAAAGTATTAGTTTCTAGAATTAAAGGCTATTTAGATATATAGGCTAATAAAATAAGTACTAAAAGTAGCTTTTCTTTAAGGCAATTAGAAGCTTTATTAGCTTTTTTAGTTTACTTAAAGGGTTCCTTTTTAGCTAATTTTATAACTATTAAAATAGGAATTATTATACTAGAAAAGTTATTAATAAACCTTTTTTAATAATTATAATATCCTATAAATTATTATATATTCTTAATTATTCTAGGTATAAGCTAGTCTTTTTAAGGCTTTAATTTTATAGAGTCTATTTTAATACTATAAGGAGTTATTATAGTACCTAGAAATTTAACTTCTTTAGAATAGAATTATACTTCTTAAGATTTATATATAATTTAGCTTCCTATAATACCTATAATACCTATTATATATCTTTTTTATATTTTTCTAAGGTATCCGAGAATATAATTATATTGTTTAAATAGACTATTAGAAATATATTTAAATAGTCTTTTAAAATATAATTTATCCGTTTTTAAAAAGTAGCGGGGCTATAATAAAGTCCTAAGGGTAATACTAAGTATTTATAACTTCGGTATCTAGTTCTAAAGGCTATTTTAAATTCGTTTCCTTCTACTATTTGAATCTAATAATAAGCTCATTTTAAATATAACTTAGTAAAATACTATTTTTAGCTTAGCCTATTTTTTAAATTAATAATTAGTAGTATAAGCGCTTTTTATTTAATAGTATTATTATTTAGCTTTTTATAGTCTATAATAGGTTGTTTTTTATCTTTATCTTCTCCTAATTTTCTAGTAAAAATAATAGGTACTCTATAAGGGCTTTTAAAAGGTCTTATATAGCCTTTTCTTTATTATTCATCTAGATATTCTTTTAATACTTTTAGTTCTTTTTTATTACTATTATAAATTCGTCCGAATCTAGGTTCCGAATTAAGTCGTAATTTTATATATAATCTTATATACTTCTTTTAGGTAAAGTATTATCTAATAGTTTCTTAAATATATTTAAATATTCTTCTAGAATTTCTTTTAGTATTAATTTATAGTATTCTAGCTATTTTTTATATAAGAAGCTAGTTCTTCCTTATAATTAACCTTAAGAATAATAGCTAAAGTAGTATAGGGTATATTATAGGGTATATTACTTTGCGTTCTAGTTTTATTATAAGGCTCTTACTTATAATAACTATACCTATTTATAATAGCGAACTCTTAGTTATTATTTCTTCTAAAGATATCCTTTTTCCTATTTTCTTTTTCTTTAGACTTATTTATTAAACTTTTACTATAATTAGGGTGTTTAGCCTCTTTAAAATTTCTCGAGCTAAATCTTTTATAATAATTTTCTAGAGCGTTATTAAACCTAGAATTAGCTTTACTTTTTTCTTTATAATTATAATTAGGTTAACCTTTATTATAATTACTTATTTTTAACTATTTAATCTTATAATAATTATTATTTATAAATCTAAATTACTTGTTTTCTTTAATTAACTTACTTCTAGTAGTATATTTAGAAATCTTAAAATTAAACTTTCTATTTTTCTTATAATTATACTCTTTAGGCTTATTATTCCTTTTAAACCCCGTTTAATTATTATTAAGTCTAATAGTCTATATAAGGTTACTTAACCTATATATAATTCTTATAATTATATAAAAACTCTACTTTTGGACCTTATAATCCCTTAATACAAAGAATCGCCGGATCTAGTAATTTTAATTATACTATAGTCTTTACCTTCTTAATAACTATTTAATTAGACGACTTATAGTTATTTTATAGCTTTTATAGAGTCCTTAGGTTATCCCGTATAACCCTATAAGAAGATAATAGATTAGAGTAGAATTATTAGGAAGCTTTTCTCTTCTTCTTTTATATTTTAGATTAGAAGAAGTATTTATTCATAAGTAGTTAGATTAATAGTATTATAAATGAAGAGTTAAAGATAATAATTATATAGAGCTTACCCTAACCTTATATAAAGTATTTATCCCTATACTCTTTATTTTTATTCCTTCTTCTTATATATAAAGCTTTCCCTAATCCTAATAATTATAAGCCTAGTTTATTAAGGTTTTAACGATTTATTTAAAAGTATTTAGTAAAGTAATAAGTATTTAAAAATTAATTAAAACCCTAAAAATATTTTTAAAAAAAACCCTAGATTATTTTTTAAATTCTTTTTTATAAGGAAGAACCCCTTTTATATAATAAAGACTAAAAACCTCTTAATTATATTAAATTAAGCTCCTTTTTATAAGGATTTATATATTTCTATAATAAAACTAAAGGCTATTTATATTAGACTAAATATTAAAAATATACTTTAATAATTAAGATAAGCTTAATACTTGTATAAACTCTAGAACCTTTTAATTAGAACTTATAAATATAGATTAAGAGTATAAATATATTTAATAATAATATACTTAATACTTTTATTACCCTTAGGGGATTTAATAACTAGAAAAAGTAGATTAGTAATATTAAAAAGTATACTAAACCTTATAACCTATAGGTTTATATTAACCCTAAAGTAATAAACCGAGTTCCTTTAGCTAAGCCTATAGTACTACTAGAGCTTTTAGACTAATAAATTATTAAAATAACTATTAATAATACTATTAAAGTATACGAGATTTAAGTCTTAACGTATAAATATAGGCTTACCGCCTATAAGGTAAAAATAAAGGTACTTATAAAAATCTAGGAGTTTATTATAAAAATAAGTAGTATATATTATAGCTTAATTACCTATAAGAGTAATATAACTATAGAACTTTGGACTTTATAAAGCCGTATTAAGCCCTTAGTATAAATTAAGTAATATAAAGTACTTAATTAATATAATAAAGTACTAAAGGTACTTAATAAAGTAAAGATTACCTTTTAGGTCTTAAAATACTAGGAGGCTTTAATTAAGATTAGCCTCGAAGTACTCCCTAATAGTAATAGGATTAAACCTATAATAGCTTTTATTAATAATATTAAAGTAGTTAACCCTAAATTTTATAATTATTAAATAAATAGAATCGAAGAAATTATAAATAATAGTACTATTACTAAACCTATTATCCTTAATAAATACGAAATTAATAATTAATTCGAAAAAATAATACTTTTATTAAAGCCTGCCTCGTAATATACGCTAATAGCCCTCGCTACTTAGAAGGAAGAAAATAATAATAAGCCGAAGCCTTAGTATATTTATAGGAAATCCTACTTTTTTACTAACTACTTCTATTAGAATAAAGGAATTAAGCCTAATAGATAAAAGCCCGACTTTAATATTATAAAGAAAATAGAATCTATTATTAAGGAATAACCTTATTTTAAGGAATTAGTAGAGAAATCGATTACTATTATTAAATAAACTAAAAATAAAAAGAAGGATAAAATCCTTATAGTCTCTACTATTATTATAGCCTTTATAGTAAACGTAGTACCCGATAATTAAATAAATCCAAGGTCTTATCTTTTTTAACGCTTAATTATTATAAATATAGGAGTAGACGATTATATATTCTATGAATTTTTACTTTTTACCGAGTATATACTCTTAAAAAAGCCCTTATAAGTCCTTTTAGGCTTAGGCCTTTTTCCTCTCTTAGGTAAGGGGATTATTAAATTCCCTATTAAGAATAATAATACCTAGAAACTAATTAATATCTTATATATTCCGGAATTTTATTATAATATTATCTCCGGGTATTAACTTCGAAAAGTATAAATTAACTAAAGTCTTCTTAATAGTATTATTTATATTAATAAACGATAAGTTTATTAGATTATACTTATATATAAGTAGGCTATATTATATTATTTTTAGAATAATTATTAGCTATTTATAGCGATAATAATAACTATATTAACCGCTTTAGATAATAATAACCCCGATAATATAATACTTCTTTATTAATAATTTTACTATTTAGGGGTTATTAGTATTAAATAGATCTTAGGGGTCGAAAATACCCCTTTTACTATTAACTATAACTTATATTTACTAGCTAAAGTAAAGTATTTAATTAAAAGAATACCTTTTTTATCTAAGGCCGAATAACTTTTTTAGTATTTTTACTTCGACCTTTTCCCCTATAATCTATTATATAATAGGAAGATAATAGTATTAATTATTATTAACGACTATATAAAGGTTATTTTTTACTTCCTATTAGTTAATCTTATAATAATAATAATAATAGTTTATACTTTAGAGGTTTTTATAATATTTATTAAATAATAATAGGATTTCGAAGTTATTATTCTTTATTATAATAATAACTAGAGCTTATAATTAGGCTATAATAAATAGATTAAATATAATAGTATTTAAAACGAAACTATAATACTCTATACCTTTATATAGAATAACCCCGCCGAGTATACTAGGAGGGTAGTAAAAATAAAGGCTAGAGCTATAAGGATTAGGGTAAACCTCCCGAAGTCCTTATAGCCTAAAATCTAGAAATTAATTATATATACTTATAA
Organism: Ophiocordyceps camponoti-leonardi (nom. inval.); assembly: GCA_003339455.1. Lineage (NCBI taxonomy): Eukaryota > Fungi > Ascomycota > Sordariomycetes > Hypocreales > Ophiocordycipitaceae > Ophiocordyceps > Ophiocordyceps camponoti-leonardi. The sequence continues at coordinate 130,099 of PDHP01000062.1, forward strand.
GGACCTTAAACTAATTAATTAAATAGTCTATACTATTAGGTAAATTCTATAATTAGTTAAAGGATTATAATAAGGAGTAAGCTAATTATATTATTAATATACTATACTTATAAATATACGGTTATTTTACGTATAAACTTATAAGGTAGGCTTAATAGTTTATTTATAAAAAAGATTTATAAATAAAAGCCTATATAGAAAAAGGATTCCTTATTAATTATAACTCGAATAATATTTTCCGGATTTAAATCCTAGTATACTATAAAGTTAAATAGGTTAAAAATATTACTTTTAATAAAGTATAATTCTATAAGAATTATAAGGATTAGTTAAAAAAAACCGAAAATACTATTTACTTTTTAGACTATATTAATAATAATAAAAATCCGGACCCCTTAGCTATAGTAAATAATCTTATAATTATAAGAATTTATAAACTTATAAATATAGCCTTAGAACTATTAGATTAAGTAATTATAAATAAAATTAATACCCCTAAAAAGTTTTAAAAAAAGCCCTAGGAAAATACCGGAAATAACTAAGAATTAAATAATATAAATAATATACCTTATATAATATAAGAGTAAACTATTAAGACTTAGGGTTCTTAGACTCCTAAACTAGAAATATTTAATACTTAATAGGTTTAGTAAAAAGGAGACTAATAAGTATAATTTAAGGTTTAAATCCCTATACCTATAAACCTATAGGATTATAAGGATTATATAAGGATTAATTATATAATAGTATTTTATATAATAGTATTTAAAATTTAGAAATAACGATTATACTAAAGTATAATCCTATTAATACTATATAATTAGAAGGATTTCGCTATATATCCCTTTAAAAATAAGTATAAGATAATAATTAAGTTAGAATTCTAGAAGATTATTAATAAAAATATATTTAAGCCTCTTTAATAAGATTAAATACTTCCCGAGTTTAGAAAAGCCTTACCTCTTATATAAGCCTTCTAGTATAAGTTTAATAAAAATAAATACTTAGTAAAGTATAAATCTCGATTATACGTTTAAAGAAACCTATAATAGCCTTTTAATAAGAATACTTTTACTATTATACTAATAGTATATAACTTTAGACTTATAATAGTATTAATAATTAAGTTCGACTTAGAATATATTTAATTAAATATTATAAACGCTTTTATTAATACTAAGATTAATAAGATAGTATATATCGAGTACCTTAAAGGCCTTAGAAGATAAGGATAAGTCCTATATCTTAAGAGAGTATTATACAGCCTTTAATAATCCCTAGCCTTATAATAATACGAGTTTATTATTATTATAATAAAGTTAGGTAGTAATAAGTACTTATAAGGCTACCCTAGTATACTACTTAGAGGCTAAGGTATATATCCTCCCTATTAACCTATACTTAATATATTATATAATCTATACTTATTACTATCTTAAGTCTACTAGGCTTTTAGCTAAGATTAAGAACGCTTCCGCTAAAGCCTAGAGATCTTCTTACTATAATCGAGGTCGCCTACGCCGAATATAACCCGAGGGGATTATAACCCTTAGAGTTATTATTACCCTTATTCGCCTTTAGATTAGTACTAATACTATAGAGAATACCTTCGAGTAGGCCTAAAGCCTCTTTAAAGAGCGGTTATAAGAGGAGTAGTTTTATTATTAAATAATTATAAAAGGTAGGATTAAAAAGAATAAGTAATTCTATAATTATTTAATAAATACCCCGCCTTTACTCTAGCCTAGTATAGCCTTTTATATTTATAAGAACCTTTTAAAATTTCTTAGCTTAGCCCTTACTTAGCTTTATACTAGTCGGATTAGCCTTAATTAATTTCTTTAAATATACTAAGTCCTAAATATAATCTTTCCTAGGTATAATTATAGAATAGGGAATAAAACCCCGATTTATATCTTCCTTTATTACCCCCTTATTATTTTTGATTAGCCCTTATATAATTTAAGTAGTCTCCTTCTCCGGGATAATTAGGATTATACTAAGGCTCTTTATTAACCCTATAGTATAATTATCCTAGTTAAGTAGTTTTTTTTACTTTAGCGGCTATATTAGTTTAACCTTATACTTTAGCTTTATTAGGAAAATAATAATATTAATCCCTTTATTCTAACCCTACTTAAAAAGGGTATATACTATTAATAATTATAAAGACTATAGTATTACGGGTATAATAAATCTCTATTATACGTATAAACTCTATAATAATAATACTTATGCTAAGAGACTATCTATACTCCTAACTACTACTAAATAAGTAGGTATACGAGCTACGAATATCCTGGGCTAAACCTTATATAGGTCTAGGTACTCTATTATCCTAGTGCCTATAATACCTCCCCGAAGCCCGGATTCGGGTATATCGTAATCTAATTCTTAGTATTTTAGTTATCGGAATTAGCCTTATTCCTCCCTATACTTAAATTTAGTTAATAGATAAACTACCTATATTTATATACTTATAGCCCTTTCGTTATACTATTAGCTTTTATATCTATTATACCGACTTATTATAAGTCGAAGTATCCTTATTAATATTTCTATATAATCTATTTATATCTAATATTAATATACCTTATACGTGCCTAATTAAGCGGATTAAGTACTATAATCCTCGTATTCTAGCTATCCGTATATATTAGGATTAGTCGTTCTTATAAATACCTAGCGTTATAGATTATCTCCTATAACTATATCGTAATTATACCTACGGGCGTAAGTATAATAAACTCTACTTCTATAGAGCTTATTATAATAAGCGTTTATTTCTTTAAATGCTAAGTAATAAGCCCGCCGGCTAAAAATACTACGTATCCGGCCGTTAAGTATCGTAACTCTTTATCGTTTATAAACGATATATTAGAGTAGACCCTAAGGTATAAGTTCTTACTATAAGTACCTCCCCTAAGGGTAATACTAATATTTATTATTCCGTTAAGATATCTTAGTAAATACTTTATAGCTATATTATATACTTTTATCGGGTAGTTATTCCCTTCCGTAAGCTTCTATATAGAGAATATAATATTAGGTTTTATACCTAAAGCTAGCTAATTAAGACTCCTTATACGTTTCTACTAGGTATTCTTTTCTATAATAACCTTATACTCCTTTTAGTCGTATAGAATAGTATATCTTAAGGGCTATAGCGTTTTTATAAGTATAAGTTCTGTAAAGCTAAATCGTTCGAGGATTTTCTTAGTAAATTTCGTCTAGTAGACCCTAATCGTTTAAACGAAGCGATTATAATTGAATTCGAGGCTAAGAAATTCTATTAGCTTACCTAGGTACTTTATCTTATATAGGCTATTAAGGATAACTACCTTCTCCTCGATAGTCTTTATTATTAGGGCTACTAGTAGTATATCGTCGATATATAATAAAAAAAGGGTACTATTATCGTATTAATATAGGTAAAGCTCTAAATTAAGCCTACGAAATCCTCGCTCTTAAAGGTCCTTCGTAGCTCTTTCGAACTACTATCTCGGAGACGCTTAGTATTTATAAAGAGCCCTCTTTAGCTAATAAATACGATTATTATCGTTTTTAAATCCGTATAACTAGACGATATAAATATCCTCGTCTAACTCGGTATTAATAAAGGCGTTAATAATATTAAACTTAGCCTATTCGAGATTTTATATAGCTATAAGCGTTAAAAATACTCGTATAGATAATTAGTATACGATAGCGGTATAAAGATCCTTAACGGGTTAGTCTATAGGATTATAATCCCCTTGGATAACCTATTATACCTTCGCTAGTAGGTTAATACCCTTAATTGGTTTCTTTATATAAACCTATTAACTAGGTAGGGTTTTAATATCCTAGGGCTTTTATATAAGTTCCTAAGCCCCTTTTTAATCGAGCTTATCGATTTCTTTTTATATTACGGGTATTTATCGTTTATCGAAATCCGATATTTTTATTATAGCCTTATAAGTATTAGGCGTATATCCTACGAAGGAAGCGGCTATAAGGGCTAAGAAGATTATTATTAGTACCGTTATTTCGAATTTATCTTTATTAGTAAATATAACGTACTTACGTAGCGGCTTAAGGATACCTCCTATAGCTATTTTAGTATTAGCGATTTATTCGGATCGTCTTATAGGCTATATACCCTAGACCTTAGATAATAATCTATAAGTTCTATTTATTCCTATACTTAAGATATTTAATACTAGTAAATTTTCCTTAGGAGTATAGGGGTTAGTATTAGTATTATAATCCTCGTAGTAGTTAACCTATTCGTTATTAAATAGATTAGAATCCTAAAGTACTTCCGAAATCGTATTATTATCCTCCTCTTCGATTAATAGGAGAGGCGGATCGATAAATACTTCCTTCTAAATACCTATATTTAGTATTTCCTTTTAAATACGGGTATTCGTAAGTATAACGCTTAGTAATAGTAGGTAAGTCCTTTATTTAGGCGTTTAAACGCGTTATTATTATTTTTCTTAAGTTATTATTTTTTCTACGTTTATACTATACTATAGGGAAGCGTTTTAGGCGCTATTTTACTATATAGTTATTCCTTCCTTCCCCGCTACCGGGTATTAAATAGGTTTAAATTCGATATACTCGTCTTCTTTAAGGGTTACCTTAAATTCGATTTCGTTATCTTTTACGTTAGGCGGGCTAGTATAATCGAGAAAGCGAATATCTCGTATACGAATAATAATACCTTAGTCTAGTAGCTAGATTTTATAAATATAATTATATAGGCCTTCGATACCGACGAGATTCTCTTTTTATACTCGAGGGGCTATTTTCTCCGAATAAATAATCTTTTCCTTTAGCTTTATTACGTACGTAATATATCCCTAGGTATATAGATACCCGATATTATATTAATATAGGAGGCCTATAGCTTATATTACTCTTTCTAATAGCGATTTCTTATCCTTTATTAGAAGTAGGTTTAAAACGTATACCGCTATCGATATATAGAATAGCTAAAGGTATACTAAAAGCTCTAAATATAGATAAATCGCCCGAGCGAGCGTTATTAGCGTTCTTCCCGCCTATTCTATAATACTGTTTTACTACGAGTTATATAGAGTCGAATATCTTAATACGAAGCTATCTTTAAAAGCCTAGGCCTTTATAGTATTACTCTAAAACTCCTATACGTTATTAAATACGAGTATAGTAATCGGTATACCTCCTAAGGTATTATCGACCTATTATTTCTATCTACGTAGAAGATTATATACTTAAGCCTTCGTTTAGGCTCTTATAGTCTAGTAAAAATATATAAACGCGTTAATACCGTATAAGCTATAGTAGACTCTACTATAACCTATAGGTAAATAGTTAATTATATCCTAGAAAACGATATCTAGGAATCTCGTTAGTCTTATTAAAGAGTTTTAACTAATAATAGTATCCGCCTTAGTAAAAGTATAAGCCGTATAGTAGAAGTCTATAGCTATCTTCTAGTTAATAAGAATCCTAGCCTTTTAATAGGTAATAATAACCTTTTCCTTACTAGCGTAGGTAAGGCGTTTATATATAATCGCGAAATCCGCTTTTAATCCTTTTTATAGAGTCTTATAGGGTAAGGTAGCGAATACCTAAACGATAGTATCGCCTTCTCCTATAAGGGTAGCTCCCTTAAATCGAAGTTTCTCGTTAAGATAGTAAACCTATTCCTTCGTTTATCGGTTAATAAGCTAATTAGTCTTTAGATTTACGATAAATCCCTTCTCCTTAAGAATACTTATACTAATTAAATTTACCGCGAGATTAGGATAATACGATACGTTAGAGAATATAATCGATTTACCTCTAGGAATATTTATCCTAACTTTCCCTAACGCCTAAGGTATTAGATCTCCTCTATTAATAGCGAGAAAGGGCTCCGAATTAGGGTATTCTTGGATCTCGATAAACTATTTTAGGTTATTAAAAAGATATCCTCCGGTACCCGAGTTATAGACTATATTATCGCGAGTAATAAGACTTTAGGTAGCTATTATTTCGTATACTTTTCCTATACTCGTAATAGACTCTAACGCCTTAGCTTTATAGGTATTCTCCTAACTAGGAGGCGCGAGTTCGGGGTACTTAATCTAGTAATAGTTTTTATTATAAGGAGTACCTTTAGGTCGAATATAATATCCGTATTTAAGGGTGCTTCCTTTAGTAGTATTCCTTCCGCTACGACCTCCGCGGCCCTTATAGCCTCTATAGCCTCTACCGCGTCCTTATAAGTTATTAGCCTTCTTATTACCTTCCTATTTCTCTTTTAACTAATTCTTATCGGTAGAAAAGGTATTAGGTAGTTACTTCTTTTATTTATCGATAGAGGTATAACTCTTTAAGAATTCTAGAAGCTCCGTCTTTAATAGTATTTTTCCTTTCTCTATTTAGTAGAACTATTCCTCGGTATAATAAGGTATAATATCCCGGATTATATTAATAGTATTAATAATAAACTATCCCTTTAATTAACCGGTAATAATAATATAAATCTAATCCTATAAATAGTATAAGCGCTTAATAAAATCCTCGAACTTATCGAAGTTCTCCGCCTTTAAGGACTAGAATTCGATTATAATTCCCGAGATAATGGCCTTTGGTATCGTATTATACTCTTTTTTAATAGCCTCGAATATCTTGTATCCCGTTTTAGTATTATCCTATCCTACGTTTTTAATACCTTCGAGGATAGTAGGTTCGATATAATAAATAAGGATACGGCGAATATATTTCTCGCCTTTTTTCTAGTCTTTAAGGCTATTAATATCCGTAGATAAGGGTTTATTACCCTAGCTATTCTTAATATAACTCTTAAGATCGGCTTTATTAAGAAATAGCCATATATTCGTTTCCTATAACGAATAGTTCTCTTAGCCCTTAAGCCTCTAAATCCCTATCGGTAGGGAGACCTACGTAGTATTACTTATCGTAATAACGATTAATTCTAATTTATTAATTAATATCGAGAGGGCGCTACCTATAGGGCGCGCGGAGTATTTCTTTAATATAAGGAATACTAGTATTAATATATAATAGCCTATAGATCCCCGGATCGGGATCCTTCTTTTAACTTTATAAAGACTTATAGTAGGTATTATTACTACTAAAATTCGTAATAAGTAGTACTTTTTATCTTCTTCTACGTGTTTTATTAATATCTCTTTATAATAGATAATTATTTACGCTTCTACGTAATAGCGCTTATAACTTATTACGGGTATAATAGATCTCTATTATACGTATAAACTCTATAATAATAATGCTTATGCTAAGAGACTATCTATACTCCTAACTACTACTAAATAGGTGGGTGTACGAGCTACGAATATCCCGGGCTAAACCCTATATGGGTCCAGGTACTCTGTTATCCTAGTGCTTGTAATATATAGTATTATTATTTACTTATAATTATAACCCTACCCCTTTTTCCTAGGATAATTACGATTATACTTTACCCTATAGTTAAATACTATTAGAGTAAGTACTTTTAGCTTTTACTCCGCTTCCTTAGGCTTAGGGTTACCTATAATACTAGGTATTATAGGCCCCTTAATAAGCCCTACCCTATTATTACCCTTTTCCTACCCTAAGCCTTTATCCTCTACTATACTTTCCTCCTTAAATAGGCTTATATACTTCCTTTTCCTAACCCTAAGCGCTTTCGGAGTAAGTATTATACTATAATAACCTAGTCTATACTTTAAATAGTATAAGATTTTTACGGATTTAAGAGTATTATATTTAGCTATACTAGTATTATTATTAATATTTTCTAGGAAGTCGACTATATACTAGAATTAATCCTTTATATTATTTACCCTACTTAGTACTTATTCTATAAAATTTAGGGTTTAGGTATTATATAGTCTTTATTCTTAAGCTTAAGCCCGAATTATTATTATAATTACCTTATTATTAAATAATCTAATTATAATAGCCTTAGATAATAAGTAAATATATTAAGGCACTCTATACGAAGATTCTAAGCTAAAGAAGAGAAGAAGGAAAAGAGGAAATAGAAGAGGGAATCCCGCTACCTTTATACGCGGGTAGCGAGGTTTAGATTATATAATAAGGACTCGGGGTAGGTTTCTCCGAGGTCCGCGTACGGGGTCGGTAATTACTAAGGTAATTAGCGTATAATATTACCCCCTAATTAAGGCCTTAATATACGTATTAAGGTTAGTACTTATAGGTATATACCGCTTTTCTTATAGAAGCTATAATATTATCGTTATTATTATTTACGTAGTCTTCGTTAACTACTATAGCCTTAATCTAATATTATAAATTAATAGGAGGCTTTAGGGTATTCGGCTACCGATCGTAATATTACTTAAGTATTATCGGCGCGTACTAGAAGTTTCTTATAGGGTATTATATATTATTAGGATTATAGCCTCTTTAGATAACCTAATATTCGAGTCTTTATTATTAGCCGGTAATTCTACTATATAAGATATAGTCGACTTCCTACTCTAGTATACTATTAACTTTATTAGGCTCGGGAGGCGGTTATATTTAGTCGGGTAATAGGTTAATAATAGCCTTTTATAGTTAATCGGTATAGAAAAGATTCGTTATTTTATAATTATCCGGTAAATCTAGTATATAACTATACCCCTTTTCTACGGTAATAATAAAAGGGCCCGACTATTATATATCTAATCGAGTAGTTAGGGCGATTATACTAAATCCTTTTCTACTAAGAAAGACCTTATTATTAATCGTAAAATCTATAGGCTAGTACTTCTTATCGGCTTATTATTTCTACTATTATTATACGCTTATCGAAGCCTATAGTACCTACTATTATACTACCTAGGCTTATTATACTAGATCCCGTACGATAGTTATAGGTATAAAGCGGTCCTACGGCTTTATAATAACGTTAATAGAGAGCGGGTTCTATAAGCTTTTACCTAGCGCTATAGTTAATAGGGCTATATTAATTAAGGCGTACTAGGAGGAATTATACGCAAAGTCGAGGGCTAGTAGGAAATTACTCTAATCGTTTTAATACTTCCTAATATAAAATTATAGGTATTAATCTAGGTACTAATTTATAACTTTAATACTTCCTTACGTTTAAGGGTAGAGAATACTATTATACTAATACTTTATTCCGATTAAACGATTAATCTTAGTAAGGAATACTAATATAAAGGGGCTAGTATTATCTATAATCTAGACGAGTAGTATCCTAAAGAAGTAGTATAGCGAGCGGAAGTAGCGTACTATAAGGATCTTTATAGTATTATTCTTTTTACCGGGTAGGGTAATAATAATCCTATTAAGCTTATAGATAAAAGTTTAAACGTAATCGTACTTATAGTAATCTTATAGTATTATCTTTCTATTATAAGCTATATATTCCTAAATAAAGGTTAAGATTAATAGTGGGTAAAGGAGTCTAGGGGTCTTATTATAGGGGATTTTATTCTTTTAATAGTTATAATAGTTATAAATATAGTAATAAACGTCTTATTTTATACTTAGCTAATAATAATTTTACTATAAGAGCTTTAGGGTCTTATTCTAGCCGCCGTATACGAAGATCGCGGGCTTATAGGTAGTATAAATAAGGGTAGTCCGTAGAAAAATACTATTAGTCGACTTTTCTAGTATAATTAATTAACTCCCTCGTTAGCTAAGGTTCTACGTTATATTCTCTTATCGGATTAGGTTAGCTAGGTTAGTACCTAAGAGCTCGGTCTCCGCTTAGATAATAATAGAAGCGATAATAATAGGGGTCGGGGTAGGGTCGAGGGTTATAGGTAGGTCGAATCCGAGTCTTTCTAGCGGGATTATACTAAATATACGCTCTTCTTTTTCCTAGGCTTTAACTATCGGGAGTTCTATAGTCTTCTAAGATAAAGTATTAGCTATTATATTTAATCGGCTAGGGCGATAAAGGAAGTATATATTAAATTAAGCTAAAAAGTTAGATTAATATACTTATTAGATAAATAAAAGCCTTTTTATTATAAAGTATATAAGAGTCTTATAATTAGTAATAATATCGAATTTCTACCTAAGAAGCTCGGGGTAGAAGTACTCGAGGCTTTATATAACCGCTAGGAATTCGCGGTCTTAGATTAGGTACGCTTATTTAATAGGGGTTATAATCTTAAAGAAGAAGCTAGTAGGTTTCTAGGTCTTATTATTAGGCTACTACTATTAGAAAACTCTAATAATAGTATTACGGGAGGCGTTAGTCTCGAGATAAGTTAGGAGCTTAGGTTAGAAGAAAGTAAGGATAGGAATTTTAATAGTAAGCTTTTTTAACTAGGTAAAGGCCTTACGTTAGTTAGGTTTAAGAGAAAACTCCGAGTCCTTCTTTAGTAAACGGTTTAGGGGTTTAATAGTATTATTAGTATAATAATAGAAAACCCGAATAAAGTTATAAAGGCTAAGAAAGGAGCGTATAGCCTTATAATCGTAAAAGTCCTTAAATTTCTAGTTAAAGATTACTTATATCTTATAAGGGTTAATACTAAGCCTAATACCCGCTTCTAGTATAATACCGAGATAGTTAACCTTAGTAATATTAAACTAGGATTTTTTAATATCTCCCTAAAGATTTATTTAGTATAGGCGTTAAATAACCTCGCGGGTTTTTTACTAGTAAACCTTTTCTTTATTATTATCCGAATAGATTAGTATATTATCTATATAAGTACTAGTATAATAGTCTAGTAGGTTATAAAGCTATATATTAATAAAATTCTAGAATTAAACGGGCCTAACCTTTAAGCTAAAAGGGAGGATTTTCTAATAATACGTACTAAATCTTATACGGAAGGCTATTAAATACTTAGAGTTAGGATTAAGGCGGAGTTAGTAGAAAGCCTAAATAATATCGATCTTAGAAAAGTATTAGGTAGAGTAATAATTAAAAGTAATACCTTCTAAAGAAGGTATAGGTAAGATTTAGCCTTTAAGGTAGTTATTTATCTAATAATAATTAATATAAAAATAGTAGGCTATCGAGTAGGGCTTTAGCGTAAAAAGAACGGAGGTAGTATAAAGGCTAATATTAGGCTTAATAAATCCGATCTTTTTTAGGTAATCGATAGTTTCTTTCTTTAATAGTAGGTATTTAACCGGTATTCTATATATAGGAGGGTTAGCCGGGTTAAGAGGCTTATTAAGCTCGAGTTTAATATTATAACCCGGATAATAGTCTACTAGGGTATATACTTCTTTTTTACTAAAAAAACCCTCGAGGTACGAGAAGGCTAGAGGAATTATATTATATACTAAGGCAATATACTCTAGATTTTCTCCTACCGGGAAAGGGATTTTCTAGCCCTTATAGGTAATATTCTCCGGGCTTAAACGGGCGATTCCTATAATAATAGGGTCGGGGCTATTACTATTATCCTCGAGAGGGATTAGGGTAGTTAGTATTAGTAGTTCTAATTCCTCTTAACGTTTTCTATAGGGGTTAGCTTAGAGAATTATAATTAATCTAGCCTAAAGGAGCGAGTCTTTAAGCGTAGTAGTATTAGGGTTAGGGTTAGTTATATTATTAGGTTATAGTATAAAGGTCCTTTTTTTCAGAGGATTTATCGGGAAGGTAATATTAAGGTTTATCTAGGAATACTATAAGATCTAATATTAGTATTTATCCTCCTTTAAAAGCTTATTCTAGCGCTTAGTATTAGCTTATATAAATAGATTAATCTACCGGCTTCCTAAAAATAGGCCTTATAAAATAATAAACGGGGAGTATTTAATAAGGGCTAGTAGGTTATTAGGCTATATAAGCTTATAAGTAAAATAGTTAAGAAGGAGGTATTTTTCGGCTATTTAATAAAGTCTAATAAAAATATCCTAGCTATAGTCGATAACCTAGAACGTCTCCTAAGGAAATAAATAACTATTAATTACGAGGGTTATTATAAAGTACTAATATATAATACTAGCTTCGCAGCCTTAGAAGTTAATAAGAGGGATTAGGCGGGTAAAGACGAGTTTAGCGCTAAGGCTTTTTATAGCCTTCTTAGTAAATCGGTAGGATACGAGGAAACGGGTATTTACTCTAGTATCGTAAAGAATAGAGGCTTAAAAACTAATACTATTAATCTAAATTATACTATTAATAGTAAAGGACTTCCCTAAACTTTCTTTCTTAGATAATACTTTTAAGACTATTATAAAGACTTTTAATAGTCTTAGTCTTTTCTCGACTCCTTATTATCGGAGTTCTTTTACTTACTTATAGGCGGTATACTTAATCGCTAAAGGCTTATAACTTTTAGTCGATCCGGGTAATCCTTAGCCTAATAACCCTTTTTACTATATAAAAAATAAGTACTATTATCCTAGTAAATTTTCTTTTTAGCCTTAGAGAGGGCCTAGCCCTTCTTTTTCGAGTTAATAGAATACTTTTTTTTCTTATTAATAGCCGAGGAATTATTATAGGGTATATAAGTCGAGGGTTAGGAGTATTATTAGCGATAAAAGACTATATTTTTAATAGTTTTATAGTATTCCTTATAGGAAATCCGAGTATTCTTAAATAGCCGTAAAAGCCTAGGGTTAAGGTTAGTTAATAAATACTTTAGGAGGAAATATTTTAACTAGTTTATTAGAATATAAGCTTTTACTATAATATTATCGAATTCTATAATAAATTAAAAGATATTCTATTTACCTATAAGAGAATAATAAAGCCCTTAAAAATAGTTAACCGATTCTTAAAACTTATTTAGGTTTTTAAAGGTAGACTCTAAACTCTATATTATTTTAGCTAGGTAGGAGTAAGGGTACTCCTTAGACTTATAGTAGGTTTTTAGTATTTTCTATACTCTACCTTTTAGGCTCTAAAATAAGAATAATATCTAATCTTTTTTATTATAAAACGTTAAACGATTAGTTTATATTTTATTTTTAAGCTTAATAAAGAAGGTATTAAACTCGTTTTTCTTCCTTATAAAAGTCCTAATATCCTTATAATAGGATTTAGCCTTCTTCGAGTATTCTAGGTTAGGGTTATTAATAGTTATAAAGTCTTTTTATACTATTTTACTAGTAGGTATAAAGTTTAAGGTAGAAGGCCTTTTAAACGCGGTAAAGGCTACCCTTAAGGAATAGTTAAGATTAGCGGTTATATGGTTTTATTAAGCCTTTTTTACCTTAAGGGCTATTATCTCCGTAAGTAATACCTAGATATCCGGCTAGGCTAAGGAGGAGGAAGCTATTTCTATAGGAGTTTAATCGGGGTTTTCTATTAAAGGTAAGGGGATCTAGGCTAGGGTTAGGTTTAATTACTCTAGTCCTTTTAAGGTAGGCGAGGGGTTTTAATCTAATTCTTCTACTAAGGATTCCTACTAGGGAGTCTTTAAGGTAAGTCTAGTAGAGTAATAGACTTCTCTATTAGTTATAGGGTTTAATTCTTAGTTTTATACGGTATTTTCTATCTTTATAAAATATAAAAGGGAATACGTATTTATTAAATACTTATTAATAAGGAAAATAAGCTTAGAATAGTATAATAGCCTTAGATAATAAGTAAATATATTAAGGTACTTTATACGAAGATTCTAAGCTAAAGAAAAGAAGAAGGAAAAGAGGAAATAAAAGAGGGAATCCCGCTGCCTTTATACGCGGGTAGCGAGGTCTAGATTATATAATAAGGACTCGGGGTAGGTTTCTCCGAGGTCCGCGTACGGGGTCGGTAGCTACTAAGGTAGTTAGCGTATAATACTAATTATTATTATTAAAATAGAGTCCTTAGCCTTAATTATAATAGGAATTTTATATAAAATAAAAGCTACCCCCTAAGTAATAATAATTATATAATTAGTCTAGTTACTAGTATTCTTTACCTTAGTATAAGCCTCCTTAATCTTTTTAATTAATTTCTTCTACTATTATATATTAGCCTTTTATTCCCTAGAATAATATAAGAGTAATACCTTAATCGTATTTTTATACTAATTACCCTTTTTATAATAAAGGGCTACTACCGCCTTTATTATCTTAGTTAACTCCTTATCCTCGATTAAACTATATTTTTAATAGGTATTATAATACTAAATATAATTATTAATAATAATAGTTACCCTAAATATTAATAATAATAGTATAGTCTAGGGATAAGCACTTATTCTTTTATACCTAGTAGAGCTTATTATACTAAATTAATTAAGTTAAGTATTATTAATAGGTAATATTATAAGGGTATTTTTTAATAATAATTAGGAGGGGTATTTATAATTACTTAGTAATTACCTAGTCCTTTTTACTAGCCTTTATTAGGGAGTACTTACCTTTAATTAATTTATAATTACCTAAGAAAAAAGTAATTATATTAATAAGGGGGGGCTTACCCTCCTTTTTATACCCCTATAAGGGCTAGGTTCTTAATTATATATTAATAGAATTCTTACCGCCTAAAGAGGGTATATACTTATATACTATATAAGTATATACTAGCTATTATATAAGTATATACCTAAGTATATACCCCCCTAATAGTATATACTAATATAATTAGGGGTATATACCCCCTTATAATAGACTTATACCCCCTTTTCCCTTTTTCTTAGTATAATTTCGAGCTATTAGCTCTTTCTCTTAATTCGCTAAGTCCTCGGCCCTAGTTAGGGCCTACCTAGTACTTAAGCTATATAGGGGGTTTTACCCTTTAAGGATTTTTTCTTCTTATTTAAGTATTATAGTTCTAGTAGTTATTTATAGTATCTAGTATTAAATTCAATTTAATAATAAAGTTAGGATTAAAGAAGTATATAAATAAACCTTATATTATAGTTTATAATAACTTTTTAGTCTTTTTCTTTTTTAATAATATTATAATCCTATTTAAGAAGGAGTATAAAAACGATATTAAAGACTTTATTTAATAACTTTTAAATATATACGAACTTATATAACTTAAAGACATTAAATAGTACTTTAGTATTTATATTATTAGGGACTAATAGTAATAATATACTTAGCTTAACTAGGTAGCCTATATTAAGTAGATTATTACCTAGTTTAATATTATAAAAGGTAACTCCTATAAAAGTAACTTATTTCCTAATAAGATAGCCGAATATATCTTTTTACGCTACCGTTTTATAGCCTCGTAACGTACTCTCCTTCCTCGTACTCCGATTATCCCCCCGAGGGACTAAGCGGACCTCGTCTAGGCGCTCTAGTATAAGTCCTACGCTAGCCCCCTTACTAAGTAGTTCTCCTCCTTATATTATTTACGCTAGTTTAACCTTGCTATAGACTTATACGGATAATAAATACCGGAACCTTCTTAGAATTACTATTACCTTTTCTACTACTGCCGAAAGCTTTCTTTACCTACTTAACCCCTAACCCCCCTTCGTTATCTTAGTTACTATATAGGCCTTTATACTAACCTTTCTTTAGGGGGCGACTATACTCCTGCTTTTATATCCCCGCCCTAGTCTCCTCTACCGTCTTCTACTTTTTAGCCGGCCTTCTAGCTTCTTCCTAGCCCTCTAAGGGCGCTATAGGCGGAGCCTTACTACTCCTCTTTATTATTACCGCCTTACTCCCTATCCTCTCGATAATTACCCCCCTTTCCCTCTCCCCTATACTATTTTTATCTTTATTTCCCTTATCCCCCTTATATCCCCCCTTTTACTCCTTAGCCGCTCCTTTAGCGCTTTTTAACTCCTTCGCCTACTCCTTACGCTCTACCGCCTCCCTTAGGAGCCTAAGGTCTTCCCTCGCGTTCTCGTATAGCCTTTTAATTACCTAGCGTATAATCTCCGGCTTATCTTTAAATAGGGGGCGATTTAGAGTATATTTATCGATATTTAGCTCCTAATCGGGGGTCCTTTTATCGTTAGGTATATATACTAAAAGTATATTACCGCCTATTATCTAGAGTACCGACTAGTTTACCCCCTTTTTAATCTACTAGAGGCGAGTCTTAATCCGCTTTATTATTTACTTATCGCCCTTTAATTACTCTTTATTCGCCTTTACCTACTTTTTAAACCGCTTATTAATCTAGTCGAGGGAATATACTATATATTTAATAAGGCTAAGAATCTATTAATCGATAACCCTATTATCCTAGGTAAGAGTAATATAGGGTAATAAAGGGGGCGCTAGGAGTACGTTTAAGGGGCGAAGGTAGTTTAGCTAATTTAGGTATTTAGTATTAAGAGTAGGAATTAGCCTTATAAACCTATTATTCTATACTAGCCCTATAGTTATACCTTTTATTATTATAATCGTTATTATTATTATTATTTAGGTAATTATAATAGGGGTTAGGTTAATAATCGCCTATATAAATAATAATTAAGGGTATATACCCTTATTTTACTTAAGCTTTAGGATCTTATATAATTCCCTCGTAAGTCTTCGAAACTATTATACTATTAACTCCCCCCGAATAAACCCCGCCTATATTATTTACCTCGATAGAGTTTTTAACCCCTTTTTACTTAATAAAGGCTATTAGTTCCGCTATTTTTTAGGCGAGCTTTAGAGTCGTTAACTACCTTTTATTAGTACCTTTCTCGCTCCCCGCTTACTCTACTCCCTCCTCCTAGGCTAATCCTTACCTTTTTATAACCTAAGCGCTTTATAGTATAATAATAATAGTTAGTTAATTAGGTACTTATTCCCTTATTAGCCCTAGCTCCTTACCCCTTTATTATACTCTAATTACTCCTCCTCTAATACCGCTTATTTATTCTTTTAATCCTAATAAAAAAAGCCTTACTCGATTAAGCGTAGGATATAAGGGTTATAGAGGATATTATATAGTTTATTAAGCTTTATTAATTAAGTATATATAATAAGGGGTAAATTAATTATAGGGTACTTATTAATTATATACTCTTTTATTATTACTCCTCCTACTACCCTTATAATTACCTCCTTTTATAATAAATAGGGTAGGAAGTACTTATAAAAGTAATAATAATAAAGGAAGAAGGAAAAAAGAGAAAAGGGAGGAGTAGTCGAGGTTTTTATACCCCCTTTTCTACTATACTTTACCGCCTTTACTTATATTAGCTCCTAGATTAGGTTTTTTTTTCTCCGCCCCCTCCCTCCCCTTTTTTCCCTCCTACTTCTCTTTTACTCCCCCCCCCCCCCCCCCCTCCCTCTCTTTTCTTATATAATCTATAAGACTACCTAAGTAGACGGCTTATCTTACTATACGTTCGTTTTCCCCTACCCTATAGCCCCCCCCTTAGGAGCCTAGGGCCCTACTTTCGCTCTATTATTAGGGGGTTTTGCCCCTTTTAGGGATTTTTCCTACTTAGTATAATAGTAAGGTTCTAGAAGCCCTTCTAGGCCCCTAGAGTAGATTTAAATAAATAAATAACTTATTTCCTAGTAATTAGTTATAAAAGGTAATTAAACGGGTATTACTATAGTAAATCTTTACCTATTAAAAAGGCTTAAATATATTAATTTTATAATTAATATAATTTAACTTAATATCTCCTTCGCTTATAGTAAACTTAGTAAATACCTATAGAATCTAATAATAAAATACGCTTAGGTTATTAATTAATTAATCTAGTATTTATATATAACTAAGTTCTTTATAATTAAGTTTTCTAAAGATTCGGTAAATAATATTATATAATATTATAATAAGGAGATTTAAATCGCCTTTAATATAGCCTTTATAAATAACCCGGATAATTATAAGTTAAGCTAAAAATACCTTATTAAGCTATTCTATAGCCCTATTTAACAAGTAGTAAATAAGTAGGCTATAGTTATAACTTTATCGATAAAAGCAGAGCTCCTTATATTTATCTAAGCTATAAAGGAGACTATTAAATTCTTCCGCCTCTTTTAGTATATTAATCTTTAGCTTAATTAGAAGTTAATAATAGAATATAATAATAAGTAAAAGATTCGACTTATTATAATAAATATACCCCGGATTAAAACCACCCTTAAGTATATAAATATCTATAATACCTAGGTATAATAAGTATTCTTTAAGGATTACTTTAATATAACCTATATTAATACTAATTATATAATTGCTAATAGATTAACTAAAGCCTTATTAGGCTAAACCTTTACCTACTTTGTTTATTAACTTAGCCTTGTCTTAGTATAGCCCCTTATCTAATAAGGCTAGTATATAATATATATATAAGGTAGGAGTCGCTATAGTTGTTCCTAGGGGGGTATATTAAGTATAATAGCCTATATAAGGTCCTTTAACCTTTATATAGTCCTTATAATTATATAATAACTCTACTTTAAGACCTTATAATCCCTTAATATAAGGAATTACTAGATTCGGCAATTTATATTATATTATAGTCTTTACCTTCTTAATAACTATTTAATTAAACGACTTATAATTATTTTATAGCTTTTATAGAATCCTTTAGTTATTCCGTATAACCCTATAAGAAAATAATAGATTAGAGTAGAATTATTAGGAAGCTCTTCTTTTCTTCTTTTATATTCTAGATTAGAAGAAGTATATATATATAACTAATTAGATTAATAGTACTATAAATAGAGAGTTAGAGATAATAACTATATAGAGCTTACCCTAACTTTATATAAAGTATTTATCCCCGTACTCTTTATCTTTATTCCCTCTCCTTATATATAAAGCTTTCCCTAATCCTAATAATTATATAAGTATAGTTATAGGCTAAAAGTATATTCCGTTTTATAGGAGGCCGTGGATCCCTTATAGAGTCCGTAGATCCTACTCCTAGGGTAGCGGGCCCTAACCCTACTAACGTATATAAATAGCTAGTATATACTCCTATATTCTAGAGAGAAAGAGATTATAACTATTACTACTTAATATATATATAATAGACTTAAGAAAACTATTAAGTTTATAAAAACCTTTAATACTAATTAGTCTCTTTATTAGTATAGAGTAATAGAATAATAAAAAGGAAAGACTTTATCTAGGTTTATAATACTATACTCGCCTCCTTTATCCTAGTAAAGGGCTATAAGTCTATACTATTAAAAAAAGACTATATATAAGCCTATACTATTAGAATTCATAGGTTATATATAATAATTATACTTTTTATATAATTAATTATAAGCGGACTAGGAGTTTAAATAAGTAGGTTTTCCCCTTTAAATATTATTATAATAATATAGGAGAAGGAAGTAAAACCGGTATTAAGGAGTATAATAGAGAGTAAAATATTTATTATAATATTTTTTTATAATTAAATAGGCTTAAAAATAAAGAATATATTATAGCTTTTTAAGATTAATCTAATTATAATAGAATTTAATTAAAGAGTTATTTTTAAAAATATCCTCGACCTAAAAATAGCTAAGCCTCGGGAGTTTAACTTATTTATCCTAGGTAAACTCTTTAAATATAATTATAATAAAAGAATAATAGAAGAGAAGGCTTTTCTCTAGGAAATATATTTTTACAATTTTAAAGGTTAGAATACGTTTACCTTCGAGAATATAAATATCGAGTTATACTATATTCTTTAGAGTTTTTTTAGGTCCTATAGTATTTATATAGAATTTTAATAAAGCCGTATTATCCCTTCCCTTGTCTAATTATTATAAGCTAAGAAAATATTATTATAGGATAAGTAAGAGCTTTTTATAATAAAATTATCTTTATATTATAAAGTATATTAATATTAATAACGTTTTCTTAAGTATACTAAGTTATATAAAATACTATAGTCTTTATCGCCTTTCTTATAGCCCCCTATACTAATACTAATACTCCTTATACCTAATAAAATATAATAATATACCTAGATTATTAATACCGAAGATCCCGCTTATAATATTACGCTTAAGAAGTAATAACAATAATAACTAAAAGAATAAGAATAATAGACTAGAATTAACTATAAGACCTAAGGTATTAGAGTATTATTAAAATAATTCGAATACCCCCCCGCTCTTAGTTATAACCCTATTAAAAGACCGCTTTAGACTAATAGACTAACCTTACTAAGTCTATAGGTATAAATATAAATACTATTTATTTTATACTAATATATACTTATAAAAACTAATATTAAGTTCGGCTAAGCCTATAATCTCCTCGATAATAAAGTCCTATAGTTTATAAATATATACTATACCCTAAATAATATATTAAGCAAATTCTATACTATTTTCCTATATATTTTAAAGGGTAAAGTATTATAATTTTATCTCCTTATTATATAGCAAAAGTATACTTTTTTATTCTCCGATTAATACTATATATATAGTAGTACTTTTATACTAGGTATAATAAAGAAATTTATAATAATAATTAGTCTAATACTTCGTTTAATAGGATTTAGAATAAGAACCCTAATAAAACCCAGATTTAAGTTCTTAACCTTTTAATAATTAAGTTATACTATTATTAATATACTTTATTTAATAATAAAAGTAATAATAAGGACTTACTTTTTATAATAAAAACAGCTTATTAAGGGGAGTCCGCGATTTAAATAGTATTATTTAAGTCCCTAAGTAATTTCAAGGAATTCTATAGGGATTTATATACTTTCCTTAATCCTTAAAAAACCCTAGGGATTTTTCTAATAGATAGAAAGTTTAATATATTATAGGCTCTTTATTATCTTTTTTTAATTCCTTAAGAATTAGCTTTATTCTAAGACCTATATAAATATACTTTTTTTCTCTTCTTTTGAATCTTTAAACTTATAATCTCTCTTTTTTTAAATCCTTTTTACTAAAGTCCTTTATATTAAAATACTTAATAGTATTATATATTCCTAAAATATAATACTTTATTATATTATATATCCTAGGGACTTAGGTTAAAAACATATTAAAATTATTATAAGATTATATTAAAATTATATTAAAATTAGGTTAAAAATATAATTAGACTTTATACTCCTAGTATTATCTCTTTTATATAAAGAGTTATATATTTATAAAGGAGAAAGAGCTTATTACCTATCCGCTTAATACGATTAATAATCCTTTTTATAGCTTTTCTCTTATACGCCTCCTTCCTCTAGGAGGATAGCCCCGTATACGGAGCTATTAGGTAAAGCGTCCGAGGGGGACCCGGGTAAAAGTATAAACCTCGATAGGGGAACCCTCGGATTTTAATAATCCTACTAAAACTAGCTAATAGGTTTATCTTCTTTTAATATTACCTCCTCCTCTTATAACCCTTTTATAAATACGCTTCGGGCTCTAGCTAATCCTCTTTTTAAGTCCGCTTTTAATAAACTTACTTAGGTAGTCTTATAAAATAGTTTTTATCCTATATAGTTTATTATTAATACCCTTATTAAAAAACTTAGTTTTTAGAGTTTAGCTATTCTATTAATAGACTCTATACCCCTTCCTATATTTTTTATTTAAGTTATCTAGAAGTTTATAGAAAAAACTATTATAATAACCTTTTAACTAAAGTCCGCCCCTTTTATCTAATTATTATAGGCTTTTATTCTTATTATTATTAAGGGCCTTACTATTAGAGTATTAATAGGGGTTTACTTAGTCCTTACTTAATATAACTACGAAGTTCTAGTCTTTTTAAAGGATATTTCTATTATAAATAATACTCTATCCCCCCCCTTTCCTACCCTTATTATTAAGGCGAATAAGGTAATTAGTATATTAGTAGTTATAATAGCCTAGCGCCTCCCGAATAGTAATATTATTCTTATTTTTAATACCGAAAAAAAGAGTTTTATAGACTAGAATAGTAAGATTTAATATACTTTTAAGGCTAAGGCTATATAAGTCTATTAAAACCTTTATTATAATTACTAAGGTAGTTTAAATAGAGTCCGCCCTTTAATACTATAATACTCTCCTTATTATTTTTTATTCTATTAACTATATTAATATCGTTTACTCTAGAGTTATAAAGCCCTATAAGGGCTTATAAAGAATTACTCCCCGAATAAACCTGATTTTTAGGATTAATAGTATTATTAATATAAATCGACTCTATATAAATAGCCTAATTATCGACTCGGAGATTATTTATTATAAACCCTATAATAAATCGATTCGCCTTAAATAGTATTATAATTACTTTTAGTATAATTATATTTTTAAATACTATAAAGAAGATACTTACTATAGTTATTATAAAGCCGCCTTATATAATAATAAAAAAGGGTTCTACCCTATTATTAGAATACTCGTATAATAACTTAAATAGATTAGTAGAATCTTAGATAGGAGTTTAAATAGGAGGTATAATACTATATAACTCTAGTCTAATATTAGTATAAATCTCTCGTAATTCTAATATAAAGTCGGATCGATATTAACTCGATTCTAAGGGATAGGAATAAGGGAATCTCGTATATAAATATTAGGTTTTATTTATATATTAAATAAAGAAGATAAGTATTTAGGACTAAAGTAAAAGTATATTTAATAAGGATTATTATTAATAAGGGTACTTTATCCCTTTATTATTTAATTAGTATATTACTATTATATTATATATATATATAGGATTATTAGCTATAGTTATACGTAAATATTAGGGTATATTAACCTACTATATTTAATAGAATAATAAAAATACTTAATTAATACTAATTAGTATTAAGAATAATTATATACTTCGTATTATACTAGACTTAATACTACTTTACTAGAATAGAAGAATAGTTTAAATAGTAGAAGTTATATACTTAGTAGGATCCTAGAAACTATAATTATTTTTAATAATTTTCGGATATACTTTTACTAGTATTTAGTTTAATTTCGATAAAATAGTTTTATAATACTTAGTAAATACCTATTATAAATTAATACTATTTACTTTTTTCTTTAAATCGGCTTTTCTCTAGTTTTAGTTAGAGTTTTTATTAATTTTGACTTAATTTCTTTTCGATTCTTTTTCGATATATACTCGAAGTCGATTTAACTTTAATATAAAGTCGACTTTTATTCGAATTAGTTTCGATTATACTTATTTTATAAAATACGTTTTTACTTAATAATTATAATATTAATTTTATAAATTTATAGACTTTCGAATATATAAAATAGGTATATTTAAATAAGTAAAAAGGAAAAATAAATAAAAAAAAAATAAAGGAAAAAATAAAAAAAAATAATAAAGATAAAAAAAAATTAAGAATAATTATTATAAGTATCCTAATAAGTAGTTAACGTAGGATAAGTTATATTTAAATACTATATAATATTAGTTTAAGTTTAGTATAATTTCGAATCGAGTTTAATAAAATATTAAAGTAAAATTAGATATACCTTATCCTTTTACCCCTTATTTAACGGGTAATTTATAAAAACGAACTTATTAAGGGCGGTTATAAAGGGTATAATTAATACTAAGGATTATATCCTTAAAATTAGCTAATAATTTTACCGGTTTTAAATATTCGAGGAGGAGTTTATACCGTATTATAATATATTCCCCCTTTTTTATAAGGGTAATAAGCCTTAGCCTTTACTAATATTTACTCCTAATACGTATTAATTAAAGAAGGCTATTCCGATAATTTATTAATATACCCCTAGTATAGGATAGCCTAATAGATTATCCTACGTATTATAGTATACTATTAAGCGGACGATAGTATTAGGGGCGGAGTAGGGGCTAGTATAGTTAGAGCTAGAGTCGAGAAATAAAACGCCTAAGGCGTTAATAGAATAGGAGTAGGAGGAGTAGAAGCCTAATTAGGAATAGAGCTATTATAGGTATAAGTAGAAGTAAAAGTAGGCGCTATATTAATTAAAAATTAGTATAATTTTAACTTAAAATCCGGCTAATATCGACTTAACTTTAATATTATTTTAGACTAAGTTTATACTTATCCTTAGCTTATTCTAGGATAATTCCTAAATAAACTAAAAATAAGCCTTAAATAATATAAGAATAGGGTTAAAATAAATAATAACTTATTATAATAAAAAGGGGGAAGAGGGATAAGACTAAGCTTATTATTATTATTATTATTATTATTATTATTATTATTATTATTATTATTATTATTATTATTATTATTATTATTATTATTATTATTATTATTATTATTATTATTATTATTATTAT